>SKCR01036155.1:0-147609 GCA_019454045.1 Zanthoxylum bungeanum
AAGATAAGATTTTTAACAGAAAAGGATGAGATAAAAAGCAAAACGATATTTAAGTAGGCTGGGTCAAGATTTTTAATTACGTGACAGGATGAGATCAATATATTTTTTATTTATTTATTTTTTTTTTTTTTTTTGTATTGAAAAATTACGAGAAGGCGCCAGAAAGATTTTTACCCCAAACATATATATGAGAGGGATCGGGATTTGGATATTATTAGAGACCTCGATCACAAGCCCTAACTTTGGCCAAATCCCCCCACTTCACCCTTGCTTGCTTGTTGCTGTAAGTTCTTTAAATCTTCAAATATAATAGTTTGGATGGAGGAGAGACATGTCCTTTGGATGGTATCTCATAAGGACATGTCCTCCAATTTTGTGTAACATGGTTCTATGCTCCAAGGGATGCATATGATGGGTATAACCTTTTGGAGGGTTGTACCTCAATCCAAAGGGTGCCCTTGAGGCACCCTTCCATGCTTATAAAATGAAGTTTTCATGTTCCTTTTTTGGAGATCTGATTCCATCCGAATTAAAACAAAAAGTCCAGAGTCTCATATTGTTTCTTGAGTCTGAGAGAGTACCATCATATTCCAAGTTCGAGATCTTGTTAAGGAGTGCCCCTTGAATAAGAGGAATCCGGGTTATCCTGGGAGAACATTAGCCACAAAACCTGTAGAGCACCGAGATGAGACTGATAAGTTCTTAAGGACAGAGAATCGTCTCGACCTAGATCTATTTTACAGGTTTTTCTTTAAGTTTTCAAGATTTAGGGTTTTATTATTTATTGACATGATAATGTAGATTTGTCTTTGCGTTCTGTGTTTGATTGTTTTAAAGCATGTTAGTTTCTATTTAATGACACCTACATACCAACAATCTTAAGAACTTACCATTTAATGTTGTTAGATAGTAATTCGCATGCTAACATAAGAAAATTTTCTGGAAAAATAAAGTCTGTGCATGAAAAATACGTAGGGCGTTCGAACGCCCGACGAACCCAAAGGCAAAAAGCTGAAATTTCATAAGAATGTGTGAACACTTCTTCAAACGCAACTCGAACGCAAGCCTTCTGCCTAAGAACGTTCGAACGCGTCTTCAAACGCAAACCCTCTGACTTGAAACGTTCGAACGCATCCTAAACGCAATACGAAGGTAAACTCTCTGTAATAGTCCGTTCGAACGCGTTCCCGAACGCTCCACGAATGTGAACTCTCTGGAACACTTTGTTCGAACGTGTTCTCGAACGCAACACGAACGTACACACACTGGATAGTCTCTTTCGAACGTAGATACGAACGTGACACTAACGAATTAGTCCTGGAATAGTTTATAAATTGAAAAGACTTAGTTTAATTTAAGTATTCATAATATTAACTTAGCAAATCATATACTGAATCACAATAATCTTGGTAGTATAGATTTAAGTTATTATTATGGTATTCAATTATCACAAGCATACACATAGTGATAAAGTTCAAAAATAGTTTTGTGTTGCATAATTGGTTGAGAATTTAAAGTGTGATACTAGACAAGTAATTCCATCCAATCTTGATTGACACATACACATATATCTACACATATAGAATATTGTATTGTAAATCATAAGTGTGATACTGAGTTTGAATTGTTAAGAGATCATATTAAAAAAGTGTTTTAATGATATTCTGTCAAAAAGGTGATAAGAGCATAAATGGTCAGTGATTTAAGTGGTTACTCCAGACCCCCCCGTCCTCTGGGAATATTCCTTGTTTTACTTTTCATAGGAATCTTTAGTCGAAATTCAAGGGCTTGTGTTTATTGGAACCACCGTCCAATAGAACAATGAGTGGATACTTAGTATATCACATTGAACAATATCATTTGTTGATCGTTGTGCAATTTTTCTTTTGTATACTTTTTGACCCTTGTTGGTTTTTCCAGTTACGCATGGCTAGCGAAAACATCACAGTACCGGTCTCTCATGGAGAAAATCCGGAAACGTTTGGTGGGTCAAACTTTAAACAGTGGCAGAGAAAAATGATGTTCTACCTGACAACTTTGCAGTTGGCTAAATACCTCAAAGATCCTCTGGATCCTATGGAGGGTAAATCGGAAATAGCCAAGCAACTGCGAGAAGAGACATGGTCGTCAGGCAACTTCTTGTTCAAGAACTACTTTTTGGGTGGACATGACAATACCCTGTACAATGTTTACCAAGGCATGGTTTATGCGAAGGTTCTCTGGGAATCTCTCGACAAGAAATATAAAACCGAGGATGCCGGACAAAAGAAATTTGTCGTGGGTAGGTTCATGGACTACAAGATGGTAGATTCAAGAACAGTTATGTCTTAGTTGGGTGAACTGCAGTTGATCATTCATGAAATACTGGATGAAGGTATGAAACTTTGTGAGACGTTTCAGGTTGCCACTATTATTGAAAAGTTCCCTCCATAATGGAAGGACTTCAGGAGCTATATGAATACAAGAAGAAGCAGATAAGCCTTGAAGACCTTGGAGTTCAATTGAGAATCGATGAGGACAACAGGATGTCCGAGAAGGCCAGCTACAAGACTATTGAGTCTAAGGCCAACATCGTTGAGGGTGTAAATGGTGGCAAGAAGAGAAAGAACAGTGGAGCCGACTCTTCCCAATCTTACAAGAAGTTCAAGGGAAAATGCTACAACCGTGGAAAAATCGGTTATATGGCAAAGGAATGTAGAAACAAGAAGTCTCAAGAGAAGGGCAAGAAAAAGAAAAATGAAGCCCATGTCAGTGAAAAATGAGGAACTGACTGAAGAGATCTCAGAGATGAACCTTTCAGTAGTGGTAATTGAAGCCAACTTGGTTGGGAATCCGAGAGAATGGTGGATAGACACCAGGGCTACTCGTCATATCTGTGTAGATAGCAAGATGTTTTCCTTGTATCAGAAGGTCGATGGCGGCAATCATCTGACAATGGGAAACTCGTCTACCTGAAGAGTGGTTGGACAAGGCACAGTGGTTCTGAAGATGACATTCGGAAAAGAGCTTACATTGAAGAATGTACTGCATGTTCCAAATATTCGGAAGAACTTGGTCTCGGGCTCTCTCCTTAGCAAGGCTGGTTTTAAGCTTGTATTTGTTTCTGATAAATTTGTAATGACAAAAAATGATGTTTATGTAGGAAAATTATACCTCACTGAGGGCCTTTTCAAATTCAATGTAATGACTATCAATAGACACAGTGGTAATAATAAAGCTACAACTTCTGCTTATATTATTGAGTCACAAAATGTATGCCATGGGAGGTTAGGACATGTTAATTATGATGTGATGCGTAAATTAAGTAACATGGACCTTATACCTAAATTTGCAATTGATAGCCAACATAAGTGTGAGGCATGTGTTGAAGCAAAAATGCATAGAACATCATTTCATTCCATAGAACGAAGTTCTGAACTCTTAGAACTTGTACACACTGATGTGTGTGATATGAATATTGTGCAAACAAGAGGCGGTAAAAAGTACTTTGTCACTTTTATCGATGATAACACAAGATTCTGTTATGTGTATTTGCTGAGGAGCAAAAATGAAGCTATTGAGAGCTTTATACACTATAAGAACGAAGTTGAAAATCAACTTGGCAAGAAAATTAAGAGAATCAGGAGTGATAGAGGTGGTAAATATGTGTCACCATTCGGTGAATATTGTTCCGTGGACGGAATTATTCACGAAACCACTGCTCCTTATTCTCCTCAAAAAATGAGATTGCTGAGCACAAAACCGAACGTTGAAGGAAATGATGAATGCCATGTTGACAAGTTCTGGGGTAAGAACTTGTAAGGAGAAGCCTTGTTTTCCGCGAACTACGTTCTGAACAATCTTCCTCACAGGAGATTGAACAAGACGCCATATGAGTTGTGGAAAGGTCACACACCTTCCTACAAATACCTAAAAGTGTGGGGGTGTCTTGCCAAAGTAATGGTTTCTAAACCTAAGAAGGTTAGAATAGAACCCAAAACCGTTGATTGTATATTTATTGGATATGCTTGCAACAGTAGTGCATATCAATTCTTGGTACACAAGTCTGAGATTCCTGACATCAACCCGAGTATGATAATTGAGTCAAGGAATGCGATATTTTTTTAAGAGACGTTTCCTTGTAAGGAAAGACAAAGAACAGAGACTCTCAAAAGAACGATTTATATTGTCAAAGACAGTGATCAGGTTGACCAAAAATCAGATCAACGTGCAAACGTTGAGACAACCAAACCTAGACTTAGCAAAAGAGCTAGAACATCTAAGTTGTTTGGTCCTAATTTTCTGACATACTTGTTAGAAAATGAGCCTCAAAAGTATAAAGATTCAATGTCTTCTCTGGAGGCACCTCTGTGGAAAGAGGCTATTAACAGTGAGATTGATTCAATCCTACAGAACCATGCTTGGGAGTTGGTTGATCTTCCTCCAGGTTGTAAGCCACTGGGCTACAAATGAATACTTAAAAAGAAGATGAAAACAGATGGATCAATAGATAAGTACAAGACAAGACTTGTCATAAAAAGTTATAGACGAAAGGAATGCATTGATTACTTTGACACCTATTCACCAGTGACTCGTATCACATCGATAAGAATGCTCATAGCCATATCAGCTATATTTGGTATTGAAATACATCAAATGGATGTAAAGACGAAATTCTTGAATGGTGAATTGGATGAAGAGATTTACATGGAACAACCAGAAGTGTTCAATATTCCTGGACAAGAACAGAAGGTGTGTAAACTTGTAAAATCCTTGTACGGATTAAAATAAGCACCTAAACAATGACATGAGAAATTTGACAAAGAGATGTTGTCAAGTGGATTCAAAACTAATGAGTGTGATAAGTGTGTGTACACCAAATCAACACAAAAAGGATATGTCTCTATGTAGACGATATGTTGATAATTGGTAGTAATCATGAAATGATTCAGTCTACCAAAAATGTGTTATCCAGCAGATTTGATATGAAAGATTTGGGAGTAGCTGATGTGATCCTAGGAATTAAAATTTCTAGGACATTAGACAGATATATATTATCTCAGACTCATTATATTGAGAAGATACTTGAGAAATATATCAAAAGGGATCTAAATGTGGCTAGAACCCCTATGGACCTAACTCTTCATCAAAGAATACTGGCTCAAGTGTATCGCAATTAGAGTATTCGAGAATCATCGAAAGTCTGATGTATCTCACGAATTGCACACGACCTGATATCGCTCAAGCAGTGAACATGCTTAGCAGATATACAAGCAATCCAGGACATAACCACTGGAAAGCCATAGTAAGAGTTTTGAGATATCTGAGAGAAACTTCAAAATATGGGCTACATTACGTGAGATATCCTACTGTTCTAAAGGGATACATCGATGTTAACTGAATATCTGATACAGTGGATTCCAAATCTATGAGTGAATTTTTTTTCACACTTGGTAGTGCGTCCATGTCATGGAAATCCTCGAGGAAAACATGTATTGCCCGGTCTACTATGGAATCAGAGTTCATAGCGTTAGAAAAAAACACCGAAAGAAGCGGAATGGCTTTGAAACTTCCTGGAGGATATTCCTAGTTGGCCCAAATCGGTGCCAGCGATAAGCATACATTGTGACAGCCAATCAGCTATTGGGAGAGCCCAAAATACAATGTATAATGTTAAATCTCGACACATACGTCGGAGATATAATACCATATGTCAACTGCTCTCAAGTGGCATAATATCGATCGATTATGTTAAGTCGAAGGAAAACCTAGCGGATCCACTAACTAAAGGTTTACCTCGAGAGCAAGTTGAGAAGTCATCGAGGGGAATGGCCTTGAATCCTATAATCTTATAATTTTCACTGTGGAAACCCAACCTAACTGACTGGACATCCCAGGATCTAGGTTCAAAATGGACAACTGAAACTTTATGTAATTCAAAATAAGCACTAACGAGTTTTGTACTCTTTCCCATTCTGATAATGATGTCGAGTGCTGTCTGTCAAGGTTAGGATAAGCTAAGACTTTTAATGATCACTATATTAGGAGATGAGTCCTAATGAGGGTGAAGGCAGATTACCTCTTCATAGTAGATCACATATGTCAAGTAAGAAGTGAGGTCGCTTCCATGGGATTTAACAGGCTGATTTCCCTAAAGTGCTTGATGAATCCAGGACCGCTATTCAGGGCCGAAATGAACACAATCGTAGAACGGGAAAATGGTCGAAGTAAAGTTGTGTGTTGGTAATTGTCTTGGTTTACACCAACGACAGAACAATTCATGACTATGGGTCACTGGTTTGCCAAATAAATCCGATTGTCATTCACTAGGAAAGGTTCAAGGAGAAAGCTACCTATTTTGATGCAGCTTTAGTTCACGGAAACTCTCTTAAGTGTCTGCATGAATATTTGAAGAATTATGAGGGATTGTTGTAAATTCTTCAAATCTTCAAATATAATAGTTTGGATGGAGGAGGGACATGTCCCTTGGATGGTACCCCATAAGGACATGTCCTCCAATTGTGTGTAACATGATCCTATGCTCTAATGGGTGCATATGAGGGGTATAACCCTTTGGAGGGTTGCACCTCAATCCAAAGGGTGCCCTTGAGGCACCCTTCCATACTTATAAAATGAAGCTTTCATGTTCCTTTTTTGGAGATCTGATTCCATCCAAATTAAAACAAAACGTCCAGAGTCTCATATTATTTCTTGAGTCTAAGAGAGTACCATCATATTCCAAGTTCGAGATCTTGTTAAGGAGTTCCCCTTGAACAATAGGAATCCAGATTATCCTGTGAGAACATTAGCCACAAAAGCCGTAGAGCACCGAGACGGGGCTGATAAGTTCTTAAGGACAGAGAATCTTCTCGACCTGGATCTGTTTTACATGTTTTTCTTTAAGTTTTCAAGATTTAGGGTTTTATTGTTTATTGACATGATAATGTAGATTTGTCTTTGCGTTCTATGTTTGATTGTTTTAAAGCATGTTAGTTTCTATTTAATGACACATACATACCAACATTTGTGTCCTTGGTACCTTTTCAAGAACGTTTTCAAGGCATTAAGTTTCCTTTACTTCAGGTTGTTGATCAGAAAAGATACACTCTTGAGGATAGAGATTGAATTTTGATAGGCTCTTAACGAGTTCTTGATGGATTCTTGAACAATAAAAAAATATAAGTAGAAATAGATAGATTGCACCACTTTATTCAATGAATTGCAAAAAAAGATTTACCTTCATAGATTTGCGAATTCCACTATCAAGACCAAACTTTCTTGGATCCTACAACCCTAAAGAGCTAATGTCAAAGATTATAAAAGAATCGATCCAGACGGTTTCGATTTTTTTATTTAATTTTAAATTTTAATGATAATTTTAAAAAAAAAAGTAAAAATGAGATTAAAAAATTTATTTAAAATTATTAATTTGAATTTAAATTACATTAAATTAAAAATAAAATAAAAAAATTTGAACTTAAATTTTTAAAACTTAAGTTGCCTACGTATCCTCTAGGGGTGAGAGGAATCAAAGCTCACGTAGTTTCATTATATTTTTAAGAAAGTTCCCTATTACAATTATTTACTCATCAATCATCATCATTATTTGTGCTTGTTGATCTTTCAGCTCTCGTTCAGCTTGCAATTGCAGATACATTGTCGAACAAGTCTTCAAATTAATCGGGGGCATCTTCTTGTTGCCTCAGATCAGTTCGTGTCCAATCATCCACACATATTGTTGCTTCTAAAGTGCTTGGATGTAATGAAGACCGTCTCGCTTCCAAAATATTACCTCATAAACTTAAGGTTTGTTCAACTGCAACAGTGGAAACAGGTGCTGACAATATTTTTTTAGTAATAATTGATAAAACATGATAGATATTTTGATGTCTGTTCCACCAGTCAAGTACTTGAAAATTTTTACGCACTAAACTTTCAGGAGGAAACTCGAAATTGGTAGATAAATAATTATCTAATTCCGGATTGTTAGTGGTTTTATCCTTATATTTTTTATTTCGTTGTAGTAACCAACGATCACCTACGCTAGGTCTTGAATGTATTACGGGTTTTCTACTAGATTGTCATAATAATTGCAAGTTATATCTACTAACATAATCATTAAATAAATCTATTAAATCAAATTTATTTTATCTATTATTTTTGTAATATTAATTTCATTAGTTATTTCTAAATATGTTTAGTAAGTTAGTAAGTCATTATTCAAACCTTTTAATTTAAATTTAGGATAAAAAATTGTGACAATAAGATAAAGTAATTAAATATCTTTCAAATAAATCAATCATTTTCTCTTCATAACATCAATAATTTCAATTAAAATAATATCATTAACATTAGAAATTTCAGCATGCTCATATAGAGTACTAACAATATTCAAACATTCAATAAGAAATAAATTTATTGTAGGATAACAAACTCCGCTAAAAATATTTGTAGCATCATTAAAAACTTTTAAAAGTTCTAAATTTTTTCACAAATATCCTATTGACTAGGCAAAAGTGTTAAATATTGAACATGTTGGGAAAAAAAACTACATAATACATATTTGTATTGAAAAACTTGAGTTAAAAGAAAATAAGTTGAATTCCAACGAGTTGGAATATCTCGTGAAAATTTTATCGATTTAACATAATTTGATTTACAAAACTTGGCTCATTCTCTCATAACATGAGAATAAGACCATATACAATTAAGTGCAATCTTAATAGGATCAATGTGATGTTCTAAAAAAGTAAGATTATCTTGAACACATAAATAAAGACATGGCATATGCAACGAACATGAAAAAATCAGCCACCAAATTTGGTTGACATATTTCGTTTAAATCTTTAATTGATGCAGTATTTACATATGCATTGTCAAAACCAATTGTTAAAATTTTACCTAATAAATCATATTCATCAAAAATTACTTTAATCATTCCATAAATATTTTTGTGAAATATGTTTCTCACCAAAAACTCTAAATGCAATAAGTCATTTTTGCATGTTCCATGATGCATCAATCCAATGACAAGCCACACTCATGTATGAGTGTGTTTGCCAACAGTCACTCCAAATATCAGAACATATAGAATAACGACAATTAATATCTTTAAATATTTCATTTAAAATAATTTTACCATCTTTATATAATTTAAAATTTTGACGTTTTGTTGTATTTCTAGTTATTTTACAGGCGGCAAGATTTGAAGCATGTTGAACATAATTAGTAAAAATAATTTTTTCACCAAATCTTAAAGAAAGATGTGTCATTCAAGTAAATTTAGCAAATTCTTCGCTATTTTTAGCAATAGAATATTTAAATAAATCTAAAGAACTCGTACCTCTACTAAATGAAGCGTACCTGCCCATTTGAGTTTGCGTTGTATCAAGTCTAATTTCAATGGCATGGTGTCTATCCAAGTGCTTGTTTATATTGTCATAGCCGCCAGTAAATTTGTAAGATACATCACAGTAGTTGCATATTACTTTTGGACCTTTATTTTATGTCTCGAATAAATGAAAATGAATTTCGAAAATGTCGGAAGATCAATACTTAACTTATCTTCTCTGTGTATCGATACTTTGGTCGCTTTCTGAAGTTAGCACATTGGACATGGTGTTCTCAGATGAGCTTGACATTTCTTTATTAATATTGAAGAATTTCAAATTTAAATCAATATGAAAAATTGAAGATGAGATAATTGAGAATGAGATAATTAAAGAAATTGAAAGAACTGACAATTGACGTGTTGAAAAAATGAACAATGACCTATTTTTACACATATTTGAATTATTTTTGTGATACTTGAATTGCCCCTAAAAATAACAATTTTATTAATGTTATTAAGGGTAATTTAGTAATAAGATTGTAAAAAATATATATATTTTTATTTTTAGGGTAGAGAGTCTCTGCCCTCACTTTATAGCCCAACGGCTACTCGTCGTTGGGCACTACGGTTCTGGTTGGAATCGTAGAGTCGTTGGAACCGAACGATTCTAACGGTTTGAACAAGGACCGTTGGAACCGTCCGGTTCTCTTTGGTTCAGCTATGGTCGAACCATAATCGAACTGAATAAAATCGATTCTGATTCCAGTTTCTTTTAAATCTCTAATTGATGCAGTATTTATATATGCATTGTCAAAATCAATTGTTAAAATTTTACCTAATAAATCATATTCATCAATTCACAATACATTTAGAACCCTAAGCTAAGACTAAACAAGATTGTCTTCGTTTTGCTGCTAGTCTTCACATTCTCGCATTTCACCACCAACGTGCTTCGACATCTTTTTGTAATGTCTCGCTATTATGCGTCAAAGTCTTCAAGTGTTGACGTCATCAAAATCCATTACGCGATTGTGTCGCTAACAATCTCTCCATTTTTGATGATGGCAACCTCCATTAAAACTTGTAGGATTTGAGAGTCCAAGTAGTTGCTCCCCCCAATGTGTGTCTTCAATATTATGCTACAAAACTTAGACAAACACATTAAAACACATATGCTCCCCCTTAATACAAGGGTGGAGGTTATACAAGTTTTAATCTCATTCCTATGATTTCTCCCCCTTTGACATTATCAAAAAGTGGAGAAGCAAAAAATTAGGTGCTAATGAGATACCAATTCAATATGTGTATTATCAAATGAAGATACCAAAATTTATAAATATACACATTTAATATTTTCCTCTTATGTCATAAAATGTAGAAATCATGCATATAACATTTCTCAAATTTTGTACCAATGAATACCATTTGAACAATGCATTTTTAATATACCAATTAATCAAAAATCAACTATCCATGTATTTCATGAGATCAATTATATCAATATCCATGCATTTCATTTTTAACTAAATATGTTCAATGGCAAATGCATGTTCAATACAAATCATTCAAGTAATCACATATATATCATTTAACTCAATAAAATCAATGTGATACTAGTTGACGCTAAATGGGGTTAAATATATGATTAAGGCATATAATGATATCAAATGAAAATTGATACCAATAGAAGGTTGATTACTTGTCTAATCACTAGTATGCTTCAAAGTTTTATACCAATTAAAATATGCATACCAATACAAGTTGGAGGAAACAGTACCAATGTTTCCGTAAGTACGAAGTTTACCTTTTACCGTTTGTCATTCCTCATTTATTTGAGCCTTTGGGATCAATTCACATTTCTCTTTAAGATCCTTCCCAAAGCTCCCCCTACAAAATTATCAAGTGCATTTTGGTACCCAACCTTTCTTGGGTCCATGGGGGTTAATCGTGATTCCTTGAGGAATCCATGTATTTTTAGTTACATTTTTGTTTATGCATTCGAAAATTTTATGTCCATTTTTATTACATGCATAACATGTGACATTTTCATTGATAGCAATATTAGCATGAGAATCTGATGCCTTAACAAAATAATTCTTCAAAACTTTTCTCTTGATGTAAGGCTTATATCATAATCATTCTCTATTATATGCACATTTTTGGGATCCAAATGACGTATCAAAAATTTTCTTCCCTAATGTAAATTTTACTACGATATTTTACAAATCTATTACATTTTTGTTTAAAGCAACATTTTCATTCAAAATAGATTCGCAATCACATATTTTTGAGTTAGATGACATATTAGATATTCTATTTTCAAGTTCTAGCTTTTTGTCTTTTAAACATGCATTTTAATTATTTAAACATGCTATTTTTTTTTCATGTTTGGCCTTTAAGCAAATTATGTCATTATCTGAAATATGAATTTTATCCATACAAGATGCATGTTCATTTTTAAGTGATGAATGCTCATTTTTAATCAATATATATTTCTTTTTAAGCATTTCACATAACTCATTTAATCCATTAAAAGCATCAAGTAAATCATTATATTCATGAGAGTTGTGTACATTTTCTTCTTCGCTTTCAAAGAAGAAATCATCATCCTCGATAGCCATGAATGCTAGATTTGTTCTTTCTTCGATCACTTCCTTCTCGGATGAGCTTGAGTTGCTATCGCTCTAATTTGAAGTAGCTTTTAATGTATTTTTCTTAGTTTTTTCTTTGAATCTTCTCAATGGGCAATCAGTAGCTATATGACTGTAACATTCCGCCTAGGCCAGGATGCTACCGGCAGGAGACAGGCTAAACCCATCTCCATAAGCCTCTGAATCTAACGAAATTTCGGCATGATGTACTCGTAACATCATGCAACCTGGCCTGTAGCCAGCATCTAATACATCATGAAACATAACAGTCTCGGCCTCAGGCCGAAACTCAAAGAACAAAATATAAACTATTTGGCCTCCGGCCAAAACTCAAATGAAACTATACTATTACATGACTTATACAAAAAAAGAATACAAACAAAAACTAAACAAAGGGCCGTGAGGACCCATGCTCGACCCAGGACTCCATAGACTGCAAAATGGGCGATCCACCGTCACCAAAGTCTTCACCGAACTACAGCTACTATCCTGTAAAATTGCAACTGAAGAGATGTGAGTCATATTGACTCAGTAAGTAACCATGCAAACATAAACAATTCAGATTTAACTTAATATCGTAAATCCATTAAATTTCATATTTCTTGCTATAAGTCTTTTCATCTGTCAAACACCTACGTTCATTAACTTTTACTATGTCAGTATAAATCCTCAATATCCATATATCAAGTTCTACTTTGCTAACTAACAGGTTAGAAATTCAGTACACTTTTGTTACGCTACTATGATTCTTCTCTTAACCTTCCTGTATACACTATGATAATCTAGATTAGACAATCATTAAACTTTTCTTTTTTTACCTTTTTGAAATATCATCAAATCGGACATCTAACCTCTTATCCACGTTAACTATCAATCCACTTTCCAAAGTTACAAATATGTGTTACCATTTCATCAAGTCTAGTATTCTTACCGTATGTTCTTTTCTAGGTAAGAAAACATCTCATACAATCATCATTAATGCGAATCCATACAATTAAGATCATGCTACTATGCACTCGTATTTACGACGTGATACTTCTATATAAACGTGTCCCATACATGATTAACTATATGTACATGTGAGTGCAGTTATATTGAAAATATTATGTCAACTTGATGCATTTTAAATGCTAACAACAACATATGATTAAAATATGTAACTTGTAAACCATATCTTACTTAACATGCAAATGCATTAATAAAATACTCTTGAAATCTTTTCTGAAACAGTATTTTCGAAATAATCTTTCTGAATTCTTTATTTGAAAACTTTCTTTCTGAAAACTCTTTTCTGAGTGCGTTACTTGAAGACTAGTTTCTACTTAAAATTCTGAATTACTCGTAAAACCGATGTTTCTGAAAACTTTCTTTCAAAAAGACTTTTTCTGAAAACTGTATCTGAAAGCTAAGATTTGAAAACTGTTTCTAGAATCTGGTTTCTGAAAACTGGTATATGGTGTATCTGTAGAAAACTGACGCATGGAGGCGTTACGTATCGCCGTCCCCCCCATGCGCCTATCTGGAGGCAGAAGTGCAAACCCATGACTTTGGGGCGTTACCTATCGCCGTCCCCCAAAGCATGCCACTACTGTCTCATAATCTGGGGGTCTAGGGGCGTGATATCTCGCCGTCTCCCTAGCCCATCTGGGAGGATCTGAGAGCGTCCCATCAGTCCTCAACATGTGCACATGCTATCTGTATCCGTCAATTACAGCTGTATCTGAAGTTACATACTAGGGTGAGTTTTTACCTCATGCCCCGAAAATCAGAAAACTCATGCTCATCAAAATCTCTAAACTAGAAGAATCATTTTTCTGAAATACAGATCTTTCAAGCTTTCGAAAACATATATTTAAAACACTCTGAATTCTAAAAAGGAAAACATTCATAACTTTGATCCACGGTGGGAAATCTCAGCATAATATATATGTATATGCATATGTATCCACATGTTTCTTACTATACTAGTTATGTTTTCTCGTAATGGCATATATGTACATATACATGGTCATACACTTTTACTGGTCATACACTCTTACTAATCAAACATGAATCTAATATCATAATTTCCACAGTTATGCATACTTACGTCATCAAAACTGTTATAATGCAATAAGCATCACAGATATACAACCATCAATTTCTCAGTTCATAAATTCATTTACATATATTCACATGCACATCAACTCTATGTTCATATAAGCATTCATCAAAATACTGCTATGCAAAATACGTACTTACCCTACACTAACTTACTTACCTCCTCCGGCAATACACCAACTATTTATCTTATACACATACCTCAATACTTATGTTGCTTAATACATGCATATATATGCCCGTTCTTGTGTGAAACTCTACATTTGCACCCATACATGCCCAAACACATTAACTCAGATACATACTAATTTATACTTATCCCTTTATACTATTGTTTCTAAGCTATCACACCCATTGCATACATACTAAATCCCTTGTGTAATCAAACACCCAAAATAAACGTGTTCCAATATCTTAGTTCTTAAGCTAATTCATTATTCTCTAACTATCGATTGTACTCAAGCATCTCGAATCATAATTTTTTATATATTCACATACATATGCTACATCTTTATGCTTTCTACCTTTTTATATACATGTATCAGTAGTCACTAGTTTTTATTTACTCATGCATACTAGTATTCTTATACAGTACATAAAATAAAGCCTTTAATTTATAACACTAATTCATATATGATAATCTCACTTATAACTGTGATCCCATTCCCTAGGGTGTAGTTTTTCGACAAACCCCCCATACCCAGGTTTCACTAAATTTCATTCATGATATAATTCACATGCTTTTATCCAAGTATAAATACCAGTTTATACCTATATGTGCATCCTTATATTTCTAAGTACTCATGCTTTTCTCTTACTCATGCATCTGCTATAATTACTTGTTCTTATCTGGATATGTATGTAAATACACTTGCTTATTTCCTCTACATTCATCATTATATAAGTATACAAATATATATAGGTTTCATACTTATAACTATATGCAACTTTGTTATATTAAAGATTTCGAGCAACGCTAGATCTCTTAAGTATTCAAGGCACGAGTTACTTACCTGACTAAACGAACGCTCGAGATCCGGGTCCGATCTGCCAAAACAAATCACAACATACGTCAGAACCGCTATTTACGGAACTTCTACTTATCAACTATAAACTACGGATTCTCTCGGAATCCTCAAATCCTCACCGACTCTTATAGTTAAAGTTCCACTACTCTAACATGTCTTTCTATACTATTCTAAACTGACTAGATACATCGAATTCTCATTTTACGCGTTTGCGGTAAAACTTGCGGAAAAGTTTCCGCAAACGCTACGGAAGGGTCTCGAACCCTCCGAACCAATTCAAAATTACCTAATTACCCTCGTAATATCATTATAATATTATTCCCATGATTACGATCAAATACGCTCAATCGCGCGAGAAACCCGTTTTACCGGAATCTCGCTAATTCTATCGGATCGATCATATCTCATCCGATTCGCCCCGGATTCTACCACATTTATCGTTTTAACACATAAAGACATGTCCAATTCATTCCAAGACAATTCGCTAAACTACGAGACTACCAGAAACATCCGAATACAAAACGATACACTTGAAAATAACAAAAACTAAACGGAGAGTCGTACCGAAATTCTGAGGTCATATTCGGACTCCCCTCGGCCATACGAACGCGCTGGTGTCGATGGAATTCCGATCGGAGCTACCATTCGACATGGGTTTACTGTTCACCGAACCTTTTTCTCTCGATTCGCGAGCCACCGGTCGATGTTCGGCGAAACCGACTCCGCATACTCGTAGTACTCTCTGAGGGCTTCGTTTTGGTAGGTGGCTTGGGCCATGAGACGACCCGACGAACCGGGATTGACCTCCTCACCGCGCACGACTCCTTCCTTCATTTCTCACTGCCGCCGGCGTTACTTGGCCGATCGCCGGCCATCAACCTGCTCGCCGTCACTGGGGGAACCGATCTGCACCGGCACGCCGGCCTGTGGTGGCCGGAATCGTCGCCGGTGTGAGCTTCTCCAAAAAGGGGCGATGGGGGTACGGGTGTAGGCTTTTGGGTGGGTTTGCCAATTTTGCAATTTTATGAAACTTGGAGGCTTTAAATACTGCCCTGGAAAATATCATTTGGTCCTTGTGAAAATAACAAAACAGTCCATGTTCTAGAACCTTCTGGAAAATCGCAAATTCGGAGCCATTCTGATGCGATTCTTGAAAAGTGTTCAACAAGAAAGTTGTTCGTCTCGGAAAAACGAATCCAATTGTCCAAAAATCAGCTCGATCGGAGTTCCTTTGCTCCTTATGTGACCAAAACCGTAAACTTTATGCGTTTTACGAAAATCGCGTAACAGACTTTTGATCCTCCGCGTTTTCCAACGCGACGAAAATTCATAATATAATATACCAACTCATATAACATCACTTAAACTCTTATTCTTCATCATCATCATGCTCCGAGACTAAAACATCCGTCCGGGATTCTTCTAGAACAATCCGAAAATCTGGGATGTTACAATGACCTGGTTTATCACACTCATAGCAAACTATTTTCTTATGCTTCCATGGCCATTTTTCTTCTTTCTTCTCATCTATTCTTGATTTTCCTTTAAGCTTTACGGATTTGATGAGCTTCTTGAATTTGTTGGTTATTTGTGCTAACTCATCATCACTATCTTCTTCACTTGATCTAGCATCATCTATTTTTCTTGCTTTTAAGGCTAGATTCCTCCTTGTTCTTTTCTCATCTTCCTTCTTTTAGTCCATTTTGATCTCAAATTCATACTCAAGTAATTTTCCGACCAAATAATCTAACTTTAAGGTGTTCATGTCGTTTTTTTCTTTGATTGAGGAGATATAGCTTCTATATTTTTTCGGGAGTGACCTAAGGATTTTCTTCACTTGATCGGTTGGCCCAATGATTTTCCCCAAAGAACCTAGATGGTTTATAATGATTGTAAACTTCGAAATCATGTCATCAATCTCTTCCCCGAATTTCATTTTAAAACTATCCAATTGGCATATGAACCGGTTGATCTTTGATTCATTCACTTGGCTTGTGCCCTCGTTGATCATTTCTGGAGACTTTCATAGCTCATGTGTATTTCCAAATTCCGAAAGCTTGTTAATTTGACTACGATCAATGGCACAAAGGAGATGATTGAGTGCCTTAGCATTGGTAGAGCTTTGTGCAAGTTTCTCATCAGTCCACTCAATATGGGCCTTAGGAATTTCCACACCATTATTATCCTTATTCATCGGCTTTTTTATACCCCGTGTGATCACCTTGAAGGATTGTGTATCTACGGCTAAAATGTAGTTAAGAAACCTCATCTTCCAATAGTTATAATCGGTTCCGTTGAAGAATTGAGGTCTTGTAATAGAAAATCCATTGGTAAGATTTGATAAGTTTCTTGTAGAACCCATGATCGCTTTCTCAGACGGTTAAGTCTTTGTTGAGAAAACCTCACTCTGATACCAATTGAAATTCCCTACAAGTATTAAAACAATCAAACTCTATATTCCCAAGAAGTGGGGTGAATTGGGATATTGCCTAATAATGCGGAAATAAATTTTTTTTTCTGATTTTAACTACTTTTACCGATTAAACCTTAGGGTATATTTTCTCATACAATAAATATTACCTATATGCAAGTTTCTAATATATATAAGTAAATACAAAAATAAACTTGCAGTAATTAAAGAGTTAAGGGATAGAGAAAATAACACTGTGAGTGATAGTGGTTCGGCCAACAATGCCTACATCCACACCCTCAAGCTGCGCTTGAAGCTTTTCACTATCAATCGAGTTTTTATCGTGGCTCACCCGCAACCAAGAGTTTTACGCAAGGTTCACTCCAAACCCTTACAATTTGAGTTTTCTACGTAGGCTCACTCATAAACCTTTACAATTACCCAAACGATGGGATTTCACAAACCACAAGTGTTTTGAATAAGAAGTTTGCAAAGAACTTGGGCACTCACAAAGATAAAGAAGATTGTGTGAGTTGCTTGCCCAAGTGATCTAAGCTGACTACTAACGATTAAGAAGGTATAGTGTGTGAGCTTGATGTATAAGAGTGTATAATTATGAAGGTTAAGTAAAACTCTCTGTTTTTACCTTAGTGTAATGTATATGAAGGTTGTGTAACATTGAAAAAATCAATTGGGGCTCAATTTATAATAACATACAAAGCAGCCTCAACTTCCATGTCGGACACCGGTATGCCGATCTGGCATAGTAACGACTATATTATCGTTTGAATATTGTTGGGTTTCTATTAAAGTCCCAAGGATGAAATCAAGCATAAAACACATATGAATACATTCAAAGGAGTTGCGGAATACTCACAATGAACGGTTGAGACGATGCGGTGAAGACAAAAATAAGTTTATGCCCTTCTCCAAGTCACGGCAGTGGCAATTTTTTCTTCCACCATTTTCGGCCATTGATGTCCTCCATGAAAGCTCCAAGCTCCAAGTGATGATAGCATGCTCATGTAGTGAGTTCCCTATCACCTTAGGATGGCTCCTATGCGTGCTAGCACCCAAGAAATTTGCCACAAATTTCCTTAGCTTCTCCTTCATCACTCGGTCAAACCAGAAAAACAGAAGGAAAAACCGTGAGAGAGAGAGAGGAGTTTTGGCTCCAAAATCGTGAGCAAATGAGAGAGAGTGAAAAGAAAAATGTGTAATAGGTTTATAATTTCCAAAATCAATTAACCATTTACCATTTTTCAATTTCAAAAAGTCAAGCATTAAATGTTTGCCATCAACTCACATAAATCAATCAATCAATTGTCACATCACTCAAAGTGACATGTGATTTGACGCTTGATGTGACTAATGATTTGACACTTGATTTGACTTGTGTGCCGCACTCGAATTCGAAATGCGAATGCGCTCGCAAACAATCTCGGGCTCGGGTTTGCTAATTCCAAATTAACGAATTTTCCGTTGCGACGCAATTAAATGATTATGCCTAGCGAAATCACTATTCACATCGCTAACGAATTAATTCTAAATTAACTCGTTCGCCCGAATTAAACTCTAATTTTAATTCCGCATCAAAATCCAATTTCGTTTAATATATCGAATATATTAATTTATCGATTAATTCCAAATTAATCGTTATCTCTCTTTAAATGATATTTTATCCCAGATAAAATATCTCTGCAATTAATCCTAGATTAATTTTCTCTCTCATCATTAATTAATCCCAGATTAATAAAGTGCGAGTCATACGTCATCGGTGAATCTTCGGGAAGCGACCCATGAGATTCTCGGATATGTTGGCAGTAAATTTGGTCGTCGGACTATCCGAACACGTACGTACCAAGTACGATGTTTTACCGATTTACAAGACAATGTTGGCTTCTAGCAAAACGCCATGCCTACCCAATTCTCCAGAAATATGCTTACAGGAATAAGCGATCTATATCAGGTGTAGTATACGTAGTATTGCGTATGTTGATCCAGTATCGGATGATCACGTGCTAGTCTGGGGCTGGAATTGTGTCTGCCTCGTACAAAGCACATGTCGGATGTCTGGTGACTAGTCTCTATAATAGAATATACATGACCTTGTCATAATATCCTGATAGCTGCAACATTTAAGAGAACCAGTCACGTATCCTACGTGACCATCATCTGCACTATGACTAGAGTGATACTTCCGTCTTGACATCACACTCAACACACTACGATTCTCGATATACCCAGAAGAGGCGTACACAGAAACCGGTTAAAGCCCTGGATGACCAAAACAAAAGTGTATTGATTGTCGCAAGTATTAGCGGTGCAAGTCTCAAGTTAATACCAAATACACCTACCCTGATTTCGGACTTCCATAGACACATAGTCATACTACCAATGGAATTCTGAGGGGGTCTATCCAGAGCGAAGCTATTTCTCGTACCATCGGTAAAACACAACCTCCTATTACACTTGCATGAGTATCCTATACCCAAATATATGAGAACTATGCCGTTATGCCCTCACAACATGCAGAAGTGTAATACTAGTCTTTTACGTATTTATCGATGTCCAATCTCGATAATACTCTGACTAGGGATATTTAATGATTTATCCTTCGTGGACTGATACTGTCTCATATCATTCTCAATCAATGAACAAATCATAGGGACCTCCTATCATTTATACATCTATGTGATCTAATCACAAATGATTAGAGTGCAATCTCCTTTGTCACATAGTTATTTTGTACAACAACACCGTGATCTGTACAAATAGTGAAGCTATGGGTCATAATTGTCCAACAATCTCCCACTTGGCCTATAGCCAGTCACTCGAGTGTCTAACACCCGAACTATGTATGGTTGGCTCAATGTGCTGAGAAATGCTTTCGTCAGCGGATTTGCATGATTATCATCTGTTGTGATTTATTCGATCATCACATCGCCACGATGTATGATCCAAATGAATCAGATGAATATCGAAGTATTTATCTAGATCGTTGATGAGACCATTAATTCTTTAGCATGTGCTAACGCCCAGCTCAGCTTCTAACAGAACTATATCTAATCTAATTTGATTTTGTATCGACCCAAATGGCTTCTATTGCTGCCTCAGCTGCAGCAATTACCCGTATTTGTTGTTTATTCGGTAACAGTATCTTGCTTGGAAGATTTCCAGCTCACTGTTCCGTTATTCAAACTGTATAGTACCGTTTGTGACTTATAGTCATTTTTATCGGTTTAGGAAACTTGCTACAGTGATCCCAGTCACTTCAAGTTCACATTCTCCATAGTTTAAGACAGCATCCTTAGTTCTCTAAGATACTAATGGATGTTCTTAACATCAATCCAGTGACTATCACTTGGATTGGCCCGATTGTGAATCCATATGCTCAAAGCGTATGAGACACCAGGTCGCATACATTTTTCAATGTACGATTTCTCAGAGAATATTAACAACTTAATCTATCCCAGTAGATCTTTATTCCTTGAATAAATGTTGTTTCTCCCAAGAATTCCACGGAGAGTTTTCTCGAAAGCCAAGCTTTCACCGACTGTTTTATGGGAATATCATTTCCAAGAAATGACATATTATCATTATTTATAGGACATCCACTGTCAGTGCGCTCCCACTAACTCTCTTATATACACAAGAATCATTTTCGTTTTGAATTAAACCATAAAATATTTATGATTACATCAAAATGATAATTCCAAGAACCTAATGCTTGCTTCAATCCAAACATGGATCGAATAACCTGCAAACCTTGTTTGCTAGTTTTGGTACGACAAAACCGGCAGGATATTGCAAACATCCTCCGAAAGGTTTCATTTTCAGGAAAGCGATTTTCCCGTTAAGCTGACATATTTCATAAATGAAACATGCAGCATTAGCAAACATTATCCAAATGGATTTACTGTGGCAACAGGTAAAAGGTTGAATCGTAATCAACACAATGTTGATAAAGATACCTTTCCGCAAAAACCTAGCTTTATACGTTGGTATGTTGCCATCCATGTATGTCTTCCTTGAAGACTTATATAGTACCAATAGGCACAATGCCTTGTGGTACATCAACTAGTATCCAAACATAGTTGATATACATGGAATCCATTTCATACTCATGGCACTTTGCCATGTTTGGGAGTTGATACCTTGTATCACTTCCTCATACGTAGTCAGTTGGTATACCTCAATAAGATAGACATCTTTATGAGGTAAGATTCGAAACACATACCCCAGGTTTTTTTCTGAATCTCTCCGACTTACGCGGTTCTTGTGTATTCAAACTTAGTGATCCCAGTTAAGCGCGACCCATTGACCATGGAAAGCTTCGTAATCAATGTCGATGGACAAGAAATGGTCTTGACTTTCGCCAACAAACTACAACTTGGACAAGACACCAATATGAAACAAAGCCTTCGTGATTCAAACACATCCTCGATGGACAAAGGCCTTGACTTTGGCCAACATGCCAATGCTAGTCTCAAATCTTGAGTGAGAATCACTCAATGGAAGGAAAAACGAATAATATTTTGCGAGGGATTTTCGAGTGCAAATTGGCAACCAATTATTATCTTTGTTAAGGTCTCATCATCATACACCCTTAAACATGCATTCTAAACACATAATAAAGCACATATGAATAAAATAATAATGATATGCGGATGGATACTTTACACATTGATCCTAGATCAAATCTCTCCCTTTCTCTCTCCCGCTAGCACATGTATTACTTCTACCCGTTACACTACACTTCTAAAGAAACCTCATTTACATTGAGGGGAATAGGTGAGAAGACAATACAAAGAGTATGGAGGTGAAAAGGCTGGACACTCTTCAAAAACTTGACCGGTGCTTACACACGCGTATAACGCAAGCGCACGTATCGTTCAAGTAGTATAAAAATATCGATCCCACGAGGACGTAATATCTAATCTATTAATTTTATGAGGTCAAATGATTACTAGTATCTAACAGGTTGTTTGATTGATTTGAAATGATGACGATTCTAAATTTAAAAACAAGTAAATAAAATTGTTCGAAAGTATGTTTTAAGAAAATTCAATATTAAAAACTATCTAAGGTTGTGATTTCTTCCAATATCATTTTAAAGATGAAGTGGTTATCTTAAAGTTGGGTAATATATTGATTTATTAACCTGGAACACTAAATTATGTGTAAGCCTCTGTCGATTTTCAGACACAAATACCCAGTTTAACCCAATTGAACCATATGTCCATGTCAACCAAATTATCTGGATTCATTAAGTTTAAGTTCAAATTATGGCTACCCCCGCCCGACAGGTATATGTCTATCATGTAAGGAAATCTATTAAAAGGTTATCTATCCTCAAGGAAGATTGTGGACTATTGAGTCTAAGGTCTTAAACTTAAAATCCCTATGTCTATTTCATTTTATGTTTTCCAGTTCAATTTTATTAATGGCCAGTTAATGAAAAAACATTAAGATTAAAACTCAATAAATAAATCTTTATATTAACCAAGCTATAATCTAACCCCTTATAAACCGGTGATATTGGATTTCATCACAACCCCAGATAACAGGCTTAGTTACGACACATATTTACGGGTAGTAAAAAAAACTTAAATAAAATAAAAGACATAAAGTAAATACTGAAAATTAAATACTGAAAAGTAAATGCTGAAAGTAAATGCTGAAATTAAACACTGAAAATTAAATGCTGAAAGTAAATTACTGAAAGTAAATTGCTGAAAGTAAATTGTTGAAAAGTAAATTGCTGAAAAGTAAATTGCTGAAAGTAAATTACTGAAAACTAAAAACTGAAAATTAAAGAAAGAAAAGTATTGTGCGTAAAAATAAATTGCGGTAAGTAAAAATTGAAAAGTAAAGAAAAGAAGTGCGAAAGCGGAAATTAATTACTGAAAGATGTAAATAAGCAACAACATACAATCTTCTTAGCATTCTTAAGGAATTCCTTAGAAGAAAGTATGAATTTTACAAATGAAATGGCTTGGTATTTATAGGCAAAATTTTGCCTCCATCAAATCATCCACCAAATCAATTATTAATTGCTCCACTAATTGCTCCACTAATCTCTTATCATGTTTGGTAATGATTTGATAATTTTTATTATTTATTTATTAATTTATTTCTTTGCTTTGAAAGTGATTGAAAGTGACTTTAATAATTACACACAACACACTTCTGGATGGTTCATCAATTTCAGGCATGAAATCTTCAGAATTCGAAATTATTTTGTCTTTCAAAGCTGTAGAGCTTTGAGTCTTCTTTAATCTGGAACTTGAATCAGCTCAATCCGATATCGGAGTAAAAGTTATGCCCAAATTACGACAGATGCACAAAATTGGAATTTCCAAAACTGCACTTCGTCAAAAACGCCCTTTCAAGTTTCCAATCTCCAAAATTAAAATATCAAGTCCAATAATTGCCCTTATTTGACCCATATTTCATCCTAAATGATTTCATTGAGATCCGATATTATTTTATCTGCAAAATAAACTAAAATACATCAAAACGTTCATCAAACTCTAGAAACTAAACAAAATATTAAGTTAAAGGGGCAGTAAATATTGATGTATTTTCCGCTCATCACACCCCCAAACCTAACATTTTTCTAGTCCTCGAGCAAAAAAATAAAATAAAATACAAGAAACAATTAAAATTAAACTAAGCCACTTTCGTAGGGATCACGGTTGCATTTAGCGTATGCAACAAGCCTTTAAACCCCTAGGTGTCCCTAGTGGACGAGTTGTAGTCTCGTGAGGGTTTACAACAAAGATACCCACAAATATTTTACAAAAGTTAAAAGGTAGTAAAACTAATGGACACAAAAGAAAAAAAGACAAGAGAAAAGAGAATAATGGAAGTTAGTGACTAATCAGGTGAAACTTCTACTCCAAGTTACTAGTTGTTTTGTTTCTTTCTAAATTACCGAATAAGTAAATTCTACGATTATATTTACCATTCTCCATATACACAGCCAACAAAGTATTAATCAATCTCATTTTTGCCCACAACAGTCACAAGTGTAGTTGATAAGAGAGTAATATTTTTGTCCTAAAGTTCTATCAGATTTCACACCTTTTTTTATGGCAATAGAATAATTTTTCTGATTATTTTTTTTATTTTTTTCTTTGATTTTTTTATTTATATACAATATCTTCCGTCTATGTAGCGAGCTTTGGGTCGGTGACTCCCAAACCAGTTGGCTTTAGTGCACCATGTGTTAAGACACCCCTACGGACTTAATTACTCAGACTTCAGATATATATATTTTTGCAGCATCTTTGATCCATGTAGTGAGCTTTGGGTCAGTGACTCCCAAACCAGTTGGTTTTAGGGCACTATGT
Source organism: Zanthoxylum bungeanum (assembly GCA_019454045.1). Taxonomy (NCBI): domain Eukaryota; kingdom Viridiplantae; phylum Streptophyta; class Magnoliopsida; order Sapindales; family Rutaceae; genus Zanthoxylum; species Zanthoxylum bungeanum. Next base: position 24,858 of record SKCR01036155.1, read on the forward strand.
GTTAAAACACCCTTATAGACTTAATAACTCGGATCTCAGACGTTTTTTTTTTTTTTTTACTCCTTTGCTTTTTGAGATGCTTCCTCTAATTAAACTAGAGCACTGAATATTACAAACTTTTCAATTTTAGCTCATGTCCGTATGTTACTATATATGTTGATAATATCTGTCAACTGAGCATATGAAGATCCATTTTAGTCCGTTTTATGGAGAATTCACAAATTAAATAATTCAAAAGGAAATAAACAAAAGTTAACTTAATTCTAAAATAGGCTTGAGATACGTCTCAGGAGTGGAAACTCCTTACTCAGCTATCTCTTACCAATTTCACCCTTTTAGTCAAAATAAAAACAGAAAAACGCAAAATATTTTTGTAATTTTTGAAAAATTTTCAATTTTTTGTATTTTTCGAAAAATTTTGGACTAAAAATAAAAACAACACACAAACTAAAAACAAGGTACTGATCAACTAATTCCCTCCCCCAAACCTAAATGAGACATTGTCCCCAATGTCTTAAAAAGTAGAAGAAGAGTTTAGAAAATAATACCTGGTTAGCTTAAATTCTACAGGAAATTAAAGGTTAAGATCTAGATTAATCCTATGCCTCTTACCACGATCGTCCTCAGACCAATTTATCTTTGAAAGGATAGGGTCAACTCGTGGTTCATAGGCTATGAGTTGGTCTATTAGATCCGGAGCAGTTCTGGCAGTAAAGAGGAGTTCTTTCAAAGGTTTTGACACGAACCCATTTCTCCGGGCATCATCAATAAATACACAAAGAAAATCATAAAATCTATCAATGTTGTACAACCCAATTGGTTTCTGGTGTATGTTCAGATTCGCCCAAGATAGCACAATAAAAATTTCCTCCAATGTACCCAAGCCACCTTGCAAAGCAATAAAAGCATCAGCACGGTTAATCATTTCTACCAGTCGTTCAGACATACCTAGCATAATCAGTTCCTCTCCGTTTGATGGTTCAATAAGATTTGCTTCTGCCTATGGTTTTGGGATGATTCCCAAAACGTGACTGTCTCCTTATTTTATGACCTTTGAAACGATCCCCATAAGTCCAAGATTGCCTCCACCATATATTAAGTGCATATTCCTTGCAGCCAAGACTCGACCCAATTCCTGTGCTGCTTCTACGTATTGTGGCTTAACACCGACACTACTACCGCAAAACACACAGATGTTCTCAACTCGTCTTCTTGAAGTGGCTTCCATTTTTATATGTATTTCTTTCTCAACTCTGGATGCCTTCAAAAGTGCAATGACGGGTTGAATTTACAGTACCTGAAAAAGGTGAGTAAAAATAACACAAGTATCTTCCAGAGGACGATTAGTAGCGAAATAATATCGTGATAGTCAAAAAGGTCTGGATCCTGTCGGAGAAAATTAAAAGAAAACAACAAAACAAATCACAATTATTAAGAAAAGACAAAGAGATATAATATTTACAAGAAAAGTAACGGCTTGATTGACGTCTATACGTCAGGGACAAGCTTCCCATCCAATTTTCTTATAAACTAGAAAACATGGTCTTTTTGAGTCAGATTCCCGAGACTTAATTGTTGTCTTTCTTTTTGAAATTGTGTATGTAATTTTCGAATAGCTATGTGAACATATCCACTGGGATGCGTCTCAAGAGTTGAAGATATATCATCTAAAGACTCCTTACTCAAGCCATCCCTAATGAATTTAATTTTGTCTTCGCGATTATCAGACACCATTCCTAAAGAACGACAACGAGTATTGCAATTCCAGCGTGCACATTTGTAAAAAACACCCATTTGTTTAGCTATACTTTTCTTTGCATAGGTGCTTCTTCCAAAACCAGGCAGATGTGAAATAAAAAAGTCAGAAGACTCACCTACCAATCGGACTCGTGCTTCAATTACCCAACGAATGTCATTAGGAACACCATGGATTGTTAGTAATCTCATCCGTTCCAAGCGAGCTTTGTAGACTTTCATCAGAGAGTTTTGAGGGAGAGAAGGAAATTGCTTGTGAAGATTTGCGAGAACTTCTTCCATCTTGAAATGAATAAACCTGCAAAAATTAAACACAAAAAATAAAACACACCAGATCACAATATATACAAAAATTACATGGGTTGCCTCCCTGCTAGCGCTAAGTTTAGAGTCGTCAACCAGACTTGACTTCTCGAACGTTAAGCTGGATCTGAAAGTGTAACACTTTCTTTTTATCGCTCAAATGATTCTCCCCAGTAGTGTTTGACACGCTTGTTTTTAACCTTGAAAGTCTTGTTGGAGTCAGGATCATGTATCTAAACGGCTCTATTTGGAAAAACTTTGGTAATCACAAATGGACCTGACCACCGTGATTTTGGCTTCCATGGGAAGAATTTCACCATTGATTTGTTTAACAGTACCTTCTGCCTTGTTCCAGTTGTATGCGCACTAACTTCTCATCATGTCTTTCTTGCCATTTTCTTTGTACAATTTGGCATCCTCAAAAGGCTGATTGTGAAATTCCTCTAATTCGTTGAGCTGGTGGAACTTTTTCTCCTCTGTTGCTTTGGAGAGAAGAATTGGCTTCTCTTTCAGTGCAAAATATGCTTTATCTCTTAGGCTCTACAGGCAATTGACATGTTTGAAGTTTGTCAGTAGAACTTTGTCTTGTTGGTTAAATCTAGGTCCCAAGATCAAACAAGACATGAAAACATTGCGTGAATACACCAACGGAGATAGCGGAATACTCACATCGATCGGTTGAGTCGATTTGAAGACGAACAAAGCCCAAAAACCTCACTGTCTTGGCGCATGAACTGCAGCAGTCCACTGTATTCAATTTCAGATTTTGAGCTGAGAAAACGGAGCTCCAAGCATCGTCGAACGGATCCCGGCTCATGGGTGAACCTCCCTACCACCTTCGCAAGACTCGTAGTGTGCTAGCACTTGGATTTTCACCATGAAAACCCAACTCTTGCTTCCTTTATCACGCCTATTTTGGTTCAAAACCAGTGAGCATTGAGCATTTTCTTCTTGGCGTGAGATTGAGAGAAAATGAGGAGATAGAAAGTGTTAAGTTATTACCAAAGATGTAAATCATTTTGTTTATATATTTTCCAAAAATATAAATAATACCAATAATTTAACTTTAAAAAGTCAAACAAATTGAAAGTAATAAGCTTGAGTGTTCCACACTCCAAGGTCAATGTCCATCAAGTCATATCAAGTCTTTCAAGTGTGTCAAGTCATATCACTCAAAGTGACAAGTGATTTGACGCTTGAAGTGACTATCGATTTGACGTTTGATGCGACCAATGATTTGACGCTTGATGCGACTTGCGTTGCCGCACTCGAATTCGAAATACGAATGCGCTCGCAATCACACTCGGGCTCGGGTTCGCTAATTCTAAATTAACGATTTTTCCGTCGCGTCGTAATTAGATGATTACGCCTAGCGAATTCACTATTCACGTCGCTAACGAATTAATTCTAAATTAATTCGTTCGCCCGAATTAAAATCTAATTTTAATTAAGCGTCCAAATCTAATTTCATTTAATATATCGAATATATTAATTTACCGATTAATTCCAAATTAATCGTTATCTCTCTCTAGACGATATTTTATCCTAGATAAAATATATCCGTTATTAATCCTATATTAATTTTCTCTCTCTTCTATATAATCCCAGATTATTCAAGAGTGCGAGTTGTGCGTCATCGGTGGATTATCGGGAAGCGACCCATGAGATCCCCGGATAAGTTGGCAGTAAATACGGTCGTCGGAGTATCCGAATCACGTACGTACCAAGTACTACGTTCTACCGATTTACGAGACAAGGTCGACTCCTAGCAAAGCACCAAGTCTACCCAATTCTCCGGACATATCCATATAAGAATATTAAGATCTGTATCAAGCGTAGTATACTATTGTATTGTGCATATCGGCCCAGTATCGGATAGTCACGTGCTGGGCTGGGGCTGGATAAGTGTCTGCCCCGTACGAAGCACATGTCGGATGTCTGGTAACTAGTCTCTATAATCGGATATACATGACCTTGTCATAATATCCCGATGGGCCGCAACACTTAAGAGCACTAATACCGTATCCTGCGTGACATCATCTCCACTATGACTGGAGTGATACTTCCGTCTTGACAACACCCAATACACTACGATTTCAATATACCCAGCATTGGCGTACACAGAACCGGTTAGAGTCCTAGACGACCTCAACTAAAGTATATTGATTGTCATAAGCATTAGCGATGTAAGTCTCAGGTTAAGACTATACACACCTACCTTGATTTCGGCCTCCCATAGACACATAGTCATAATACCAATGGGATTCCGAGGGGTCTATCCAGAGCGAAGCTGTTTCCCGTACCATCGGTGAAACACAACCTCCTATCGCACTTGCATAAGTATCCAATACTTATATATATGAGAACTATGCCGTTGTGCCCTCACAACGCGCACAAGTGCAATACTAGCCTATTCCGCATTATCGATGTCCAGTCTCGATAATACTCCGGCTAGGGATATTTAATGATTAATCCTTCGTGGACTGATACTGTCTCATATCATTCTCAATCCAGGAACTAATCATAGGGACCTCTCTTCATTTATATATCTAGGTGATCTAATCACAATGATGAGAGTGCAATTTCCTTGTCACATAGTTAATTTGTACAACAACACTATGATCTGTACAAATAGTGACGCTATGGGTCATATTATCCAACAATCTCCCACTTGGCACATAGCCAGTCACTCGAGTGTCTAACACCCGAACTATGTACGGTTCGCTCAAATTGCTGAGGAAAGGTTTTCGTCAGCGGATTTGTATGATTATCGTCTGACGCGATTTATACGATCATCACATCGCCACGATGTATGATCCGAACGAATCAGATGATATAGAAGTATATATCTGGATCGTCGATGAGACCTTTAATTCCTTAGCCTGTGCTGACGCCTAGCTCAGCTGCTAACAGAACTATATCTAATCTAATTAGATTTATTTCGATCCAAATGGCTATTTTTTGTCTGCTACAGCTGCCTCAGCTGCAGCAATAATCCGCTTGTTGTTTATTCGGCAACAGTATCTTGCTCGGAAGATTTCCAGCTCACTGTCCCGTTATTCAAACTTTATAGTACCGTAGTATTTAACTGTTTGGAAACTTGCAGCAGTGATCCCAGTCACTTCAAGTTCTCCTTCTCCATAGTTTTAAGACAACATCTTTAGTTCTCTAAGATACTAACAGATGTTCTTAACTTCAATCCAGTGACTATCACTTGGATTGACCTGATTGTGACTCCATATGCTCGAAGCGTATGAGACACCACCCTATCAAGTACATTTTAAATGTACAATTTCCTAGAGAGTGTTAACAACTCCAAATCTATCCCAGTAGATCTTTATTCCTTGAATAAAGGTTGTTACTCCCAGAATTCTACGGAGAATTTCTATGAAAGAAATATCTATGAAAGCCAAGCTTTCACCAATTGCTTTATGGGAATTTCATTGTCAGTGCTCTCCCACTAACCTCCTTATATACACAAGAATCATTTCGTTTTGAGTCAAATCATAAACCATTATGATTATTTCAAAACGACAGTTCCAAGAACCTTATGCTTGCTTCAATCCAAACATGGATCGAATAACCCGCAAACCTTGTTTGTGGTTATACAAAATCGTCAGGATGTTGTAAACATCCTCCAAAAGGTTTCCTTTTCAGGAAAGCGATTTTGATCTGTAACTGACACATTTCATAAATGAAATACGCAGTTATCAACAAGCATATCAAAATGGATTTACCATGGCAACAGGTAAAAGGTTGAACCGTTATTAACACAATGTTGATAACGATACCTTTCCGTCAAAAGCCTAGCTTTGTACGTTGGTATGTTGCCTTCCATGTATGTCTTCCTTGAAGACGTTTAATGTACCAATAGGCACAATGCCTTGTGGTACAACAACTAGTATCCAAAATAGTTGTTATACATGGAATCCATTTCGGACTCATGGCACTTTGCCATAACAGGGAGTCGATACCTTGTATCACTTCCTCAAAACGTAGTCGGATGGTATACCTCCATAAGATTGACATCTTTATGAGGTTAGATCAGAAACCCATACCCTAGGTTTTTTCTGACTCTATCCGATCTACTCAGTTCTTGTGTATTCGAAGATTAATGGTACAGATTCATCATTGATGAACTGTTTGTGTTCCATTAAGGACTTCGTGCCTTGAACAGTATTACTCCGATTTTCATCGAGTATCACTATCCTCCCACTGACCACTGCATATCGGTATTCCTCTTAGGAAAACCGCATGGTGAGCAACAATTATATTGTTCTCATGTGAGATTTATAAGTACTATACTTATGGTTTCCCTTAGGATAACCTATATTGGCACTTATCCAATTTGGGTCTTTAGTTTGGTATCATCCAAACGTTATGCCTGGCATACCCAAATTATCAGGAATGAGAAACCCTCGTTTCTTCCCTGTTCATATCCTATATGACATCTGTCAAACAGATTTATATGGAACCTTATTCTAAATAAGTTTTGCACTGTTAATACATATCCATTGAAGGAAACAGTAGCTCAGAGCGACTCGTGATAAACCTTATCATGTCCAACAAAATTCGGTTTTAGTTCGGACACACCGTCTAACTGACGTGTCTCGGGAGGAGTCCTCATATGAAAGAATACCGTACTCTTTCATGTACATATGAAACTTACTGCTTAAGTATTTTCCATTACGGTCTTACCGTGACGGCATAATACTATAGTCGATCTGTTTATCTACTTCGTGTCGAAACTCTAAAAGTTTCCGATCTGTGTTCTTCAAAAGAAACACATAACCATAACGTGATGCCACATCCGTTAAGGTCACGAAATATTCATGTTCACATCTAGCCTAGCTAGATATGGGCCCACTAACTTCACCATGAATAGGGCTAACAGATCGGTGGCACTTACACTATTACCAAGTAAACAGTGTTTAGGTACTTTACCTAATAAACTAGATTCGTAGACCTTATTTGAATAGTCAAATCAGTCCTAGTACCCACTCTTCAAAAGTGCGGATATACGAGTCTTGTTTAATTGTGTCCCAGACAACAATGCCACAAATAAGTCTCTATTGATCAAATCAATTTGAGCTATTTATTTGTCATTTTATATGTTTGAGATTTTATTTATATTCAAAATATAATTCTGTTATTTACATCTAATGTGTTTATCTCAGTATCATCTTTATATAATGAAACACTTAGTGTTCTAGAATATAAAGGTTTATCCACAATGGATTAAACACTGATATAGAGATAATGTCTCTAGTCAAACTAGTTACATTATAACAGTTCCTAATTTAAGTACACACCGAAGGGTAGTTCCTAAACTTAGGTATCTACGGTCGAAACAGCGACTTTCGTCCCGTTTCCGATTCGCAGAGAAATCTCGGCTTGAAGTCAGTATCCAGCTCATAGCGGATTCTGAACATCAATACATATATTTTATGTACCACACTAAGTATTTAAAATCCAATTTCAATACTAGTAGTGAACATAACTTTGACAAATATTTTAAAGTTAGAGCCTCGCCCTTTCTTTAATTCCTTCGTGTCTTCCATATCCAAATGGTAGTCACTTTGGGATATGTCAATTATCTTTTCAATATTTCACAAACCTTGGCCAAGCCTTGGGTTTTGGAATATCGAAATGATGTGCACCTTGTGCAACACGCCCAATTGCAAACTTTGACTTTCACCCCTAGAATAGTCAATCAATTCTCTAAGAATTATTAATTAATTGCAATTTAATACTTTTAAATCTAAAGATAGATTTATGACAAGTATATTAATTAAGCACTAAAGTCATCATCACATAAATCTTCCAAAGATTTTATGCTCTACTATTTGCTTAATTATGGGCTTAGATATAACAAGTTATTTTATCCAATAAAGTAACCTATTATTATTCCCAATTGAAAATTAAATCATTTAAAATATTTAATCCCAGATTATATATTTTAAATATCCAACTTTTCAATTTTATCTTGATTACAATAGTCCAACTATTTAATCAACGATTAGTGGTACTATATATATTATAATGATTATAATAGTCCAACTATATAATCAAATATAATCCAAATTAATTAACCTCAATTACATTGATTACTATAATCCAATTATAAAATCAACTGTAAACTGAAATAATTAATTCAAATATTTGATTAATATAATCCAATTTATATAATCAAGTATAATACAGTCCAACTGTTTATTAAACAACAATTTAAAATATTAGTCCAACTAATACTTTTAATATATGACGAGTGATATTGTTTGAGCGCGTTTATGGCGAGTAATTGAACGAATATTGCAAATTCAATCTTGCCTCCCACTATTTTTCGTCGAGCCTCTAACCCTCTGTCGAGTACTCGGGAAACCGTGTTTCCTAGTGGGCTAGGATCCCGTTAAATATCACACAATCTTGACTTTGGCCAACAAATTGTATGATAATTAACTAGGTAGATCTCGAAGATCAATTGGATCTCATCCAACTCCTAGATCCAGTAGGTGGACATCCAAGTCCTAAACATATATTATATATGCCTATATATCAATATATACCCTAACCTTTTTCCTCTGAATCAACTAGGCCTTGGCTTTGGCACAACAAACCTGATGATCCCAGTCAAGCGCGGACCCATTGACCATGGAAGCTTCGTAATCAATGTCGTTGGACAAGAAGTGGTCTTGACTTTGGCCAACAAACCACAACTTGGACAAGACACCAATATGGAACAAAGCCTCGTGATTAAAAACACATCTTCGACGGACAAGGGCTTGACTTTGGCCAACAAACCCATGCCAATCTCGGATCTTGAGTAAGAATCACTCAATGGAAGGAAAATAAAACGCTTGATATTTAACGAGGGTTTTTTCGCGTGCAAATTGGCTACCAATTTCATTATCTTTGTTAAGGTCTCATCATCATACACCCTTAAACATGCATTCTAAATACATAATAAAGCGAGTATGAAAAAAATAATAATGATATGCGGATGGATACTTAACACATTGATCCTAGATCAAATCTCTCCCTTCTCACTCAAGCTAGCACTTGTATTACTTCTACCCCTACACTACACTTCTAAAGAAACCTCATTTACATTGAGGGGAATAGGTGAGAAGAGAATACAAAGAGAATAGAGGTGATAAGCTGGACACGCAGGTCCAATTAATAAATCGAATTTATTACAACAATTTCCAAAATTGCCCCACCCGACTAATATCCATCCGATATACATTATTCATTCAACACAACCACGTATTCACACATAAGCATGCTATCAATCAATCTAATCAAATTAATTAATCTGATAATTATGTGATCATCCAATGTTCAAACAACGATTTGATTTTGTTCGAGTCAAACTCGTTTTGCGAATAAGTACTCAAAGTACGAATTCATGAATTAAATTAAACTACATCATTAATCTAATTTAACATGTATTTAATACTAATTCACTATTCAATTCCAAATTAAATATTACACTTTATTAATAAACCTTTACGATTTAAATTCCAAATTTAATCGTAACGCGTCTCAAAGACCGATTAACGTCCAACGTCAATTCAATTAAAGTCCAATGGGCTTTTAATTGATTTCTTAAGGCGTGGACTTTTGGTCAACTCGGGTCAAACCGATAACCAAAGCCAATCGGGATTTACCCCATAAGCCCATAAATCAATCTTGGCCCATTAGGCCCAATTGAACTTTAAAGGTTCATTAGTTGCATTTGGGCTTATGGTTAAGGTTTTGGGCCCAATTGGATCCAATCCATTTGGCCTAAACCCAACTTGATAAAATCAAGCCCAATAGGCCCAAATACAACATTAGAAGCCCAAATCCAATTTAAGCCTAAATAATTAATTCATGAATCCAATTCCGCAATTTAATTACCTAAAGTGCATTACATGATTAATCAACTAAATCAACATTTCCAAAACATCAAATTAGTCCAATTAATCATACTCAATTCATTATTATATGTCCAACACACAAAATGAAAAATCAAACCCATTTACATGCTTCTTTAGTCTCGGCCAAAAGGGATTTTGTGTCCGATTCGGTTCGACAATCGAACCCACAATCGACATTAAATCACATCCAATTTGATTTCATACACATCCAATGTCACAAAATCAAAATCACCAAGACATTAGGGCATAATCAATTCGGCCAACATAAGATTTGGGGATTTTATGTCAATTCAAAATCCAATCCAATTAGTTTCAAATTAACATCATCCTAAATGATTCCAACTCATCAATGAATCAAAAACAAAAAATTCCAAGAATTCCAAAATGACATTACATTCGGCCAACATGATAATTGGGGAAAATTATTCCAAATCAATTTTCAACAAATTGGTCCAAACAAAATGCAATTCAACATCATTAAACATGCTCAATCAAACAATTTAACAAATCATGCTCAAAACAATTTACCCAAATTTTAACCCTAAAAGTTTCATGCTTGAACCTAAGGCTCTTGATGCCATTGTTGGTTTAAATCTAGGTCCCAAGATCAAAAAGATGAAAAACATGCGTGAATACACCAACGGAGATAGCGGGAATACTCACATCGATCGGTTGAGTCGATTTGAAGACGAACAAAGCCCAAAAACCTCACTGTTTGCGCATGAACTGCAGCAGTCCACTGTCTTCAATTTCAGATTTTGAGCTGAGAAAACGGAGCTCCAAGCCTCGTCGAATGGATCCCGGCTCATGGGTGAACCTCCCTACCACCTTCGCAAGACTCGTAGTGTGCTAGCACTTGGATTTTCACCATGAAAATCCAACTCTTGCTTCCCTTATTCACGCCTATTTTGGTTCAAAACCAGTGAGCATTTTTCATGCTTAGGCGTGAGCTTTTTGAGAGAAATGAGAGAGATAGAAATGTGTTAAGTTATTACCAAAGTGTAAATCATTTTGTTTATATATTTTCCAAAAATATTAAATGATTTACCAATTAATTTAACTTTCAAAAAGTCAAACAAAATTGAATGTATAAGCTTGAGTGTTCCCACACTCCAAGGTCAATGTCCATCAGTCAATCAAGTCTTTCAAGTTGTCAAGTCATATCACTCAAAGTGACAAGTGATTTGACGCTTGAAGTGACTATCGATTTGACGCTTGATGCGACTAATGATTTGACGCTTGATGCAACTTGCGTTGCCGCACTCGAATTCGAAATACGAATGCGCTCGCAATCACACTCGGGCTCGGGTTCGCTAATTCTAAATTAATGATTTTTCCGTCGCGTCGTAATTATATGATTACGCCTAGCGAATTCACTATTCACGTCGCTAACGAATTAATTCTAAATTAATTCGTTCGCCCGAATTAAAATCTAATTTTAATTCCGCGTCGAAATCTAATTTCATTTAATATATCGAATATATTAATTTACCGATTAATTCCAAATTAATCGTTATCTCTCTCTAGACGATATTTTATCCTAGATAAAATATCTCCGTTATTAATCCTAGATTAATTTTCTCTCTCTTCTATATAATCCCAGATTATTCAAGAGTGCGAGTTGTGCGTCATCGGTGGATTATCGGGAAGCGACCCATGAGATCCCCGGATAAGTTGGCAGTAAATACGGTCGTCGGAGTATCCGAATCACGTACGTACCAAGTACTACGTTCTACCAATTTACGAGACAAGGTCGACTCCTAGCAAAGCACCAAGTCTACCCAATTCTCCGGACATATCCATCTAAGAATATTAAGATCTGTATCAAGCGTAGTATACTATTGTATTGTGCATATCGGCCCAGTATCGGATAGTCACGTGCTAGGCCTGGGGCTGGATAAGTGTCTGCCCCGTACGAAGCACATGTCGGATGTCTGGTAACTAGTCTCTATAATCGGATATACATGACCTTGTCATAATATCCCGATGGCCGCGCAGCACTTAAGAGCACTAATACCGTATCCTGCGTGACATCATCTCCACTATGACTGGAGTGATACTTCCGTCTTGACATCACATCCAATACACTACGATTGTCAATATACCCGGCATTGGCGTACACAGAACTGGTTAGAGTCCTAGACGACCTCAACTAAAGTATATTGATTGTCGTAAGCATTAGCGATGTAAGTCTCAGGTTAAGACTATACACACCTACCTTGATTTCGGCCTCCCATAGACACATAGTCATAATTCCAATGGGATTCCGAGGGGTCTATCCAGAGCGAAGCTGTTTCCCGTACCATCGGTGAAACACAACCTCCTATCGCACTTGCATAAGTATCCAATACTTATATATATGAGAATTATGCCGTTGTGCCCTCACAACGCGCACAAGTGCAATACTAGCATATTTCGCATTATCGATGTCCAGTCTCGATAATACTCCGGCTAGGGATATTTAATGATTAATCCTTCGTAGACTGATACTGTCTCATATCATTCTCAATCCAGGAACTAATCATAGGGACCTCTCTTCATTTATATATCTAAGGTGATCTAATCACAAATGATGAGAGTGCAATTTCCTTGTCACATAGTTAATTTGTACAACAACACTATGATCTGTACAAATAGTGACGCTATGGGTCATATTATCCAACATGTTATTCATCAGAGTTCTGAACGGTACTGTGTATCACATCAAGTTTGAAACATTCCTCCTTCTTTTCATCATCTGGGAAATTCATGGCATTGAAAACATTGAATGTAACTTCTTGGTCCTATACCCTCATAGTTAATTCTCCTTTTTGTAAATCAATAATGGTTCGACCTGTAGCCAAGAATGGCCTCCCGAGAATGATTGGCACGTCTTCGTCTTCCTCCATATCAAGGACAATAAAATCTGCTGGGAAAATGAATTTGTCAACCTTGACCAGCACATCCTCAACTACGCCTCTTGGAAATACGAGCGTTCTATCAGCAAGTTGTAGAGAGACTGAGGTGGGCAGTTGGAGCGAGTCCAGTTACGATTCTGCAGTTTCCTGAAAATAGAAAAAGGCATCAAGTTAACATAGCACCTAAATTACACAGAGTCTTACCGAAGTCATGTTCTCCTATGGTGCAAGGAACGTTGAAACTGCCAGGATCTTTCAACTTTGGGGTAAGTTTCCTCTGAATGATAGCGATGCATTCTTCTGATAACGCTACTGTCTCGTAATCTCCCAATCTCTTTTTTCGTGAAAGAATGTCTTTCATGAATTTGGCATAGCTGGGCATTTGTTCCAACACTTCTACAAATGGAATGTTGATATGCAGCTTTTTGAAGATATCCAGGAACCGAGAAATCTGCTTGTCCATATGTTCTTCTGAAGACGTTGAGGAAAATGTGGAGGTGGAATGATCTGTTCTTTTTCCTTTGCTTCTTTTTCCTCCATCTGTTGCTTTGTTTCTTTTGGAACTTCCTCAGCAGCTGTTTTTGCTCTAACATCTTTGTTGATTTCAGTACCGCTTTTTAATATGATGGCATGACATTGCTCCTTCCCGTTTCTTGGATTCGGCTCTGTGTTGCTAGGAAGGGTACCTGGCGGTCTGTAACTCTGATCATTGGCCAATTGTCTAATTTGATTCTCCAGTGCTTTAATAGAAGCAGATTGACTTTGAATTAATGCTGTTTGGGATTGAAACATGTATCATATCTTGCTGCTTGAGATTGAAACATAATATCATATCTTGCTGCTTGAGAGTCATGTTTTGCTTCTATCTTTTTCAAGTGGGTCAACACTTCTGTTATTCCTGGTTCATTTGCCTGTTCCTGGCTTTTGTTCTGTTGCTGGAATTCAGGTGGTGGATAGTTATGTTGTTGGCCTGAATTGTTGCTCTATAAAAAATTAGAATGATTCCTCCACCCTGGGTTGTAGGTGTTGGAATATGGATTGTTCCCCTGTCTGTTGAAACTGTTGACATAATTCACCGTCTCTTCAAGTTGGTTCGACTCTGGTGCTCCTCCATATGGTGAACTTATGGATCCAGTGGTAAGAGTCTCCATGAATTTCCATATCTGATTTAGCTTGGCGTTGACTGCTGTATTAGCTCCACTTTAATAAATTCCTGCAATTCTTTGGATCATGCTCCTTTCTGTTGGCCACAAGGAATTGTTGTTGGCCATTTCTTCGATTAGGTCCCAGGCTTGATCTTCTCCTTTTGCCATCAAGGCTCCTCCAGCAGCAACATCAATTGTGGTTCTCATTATTCCAGAAAGCCCATTATAGAATGTTTGGACTTGAAGCCATTTTGGAATCTCACGGTGAGGACAATTCCGGAGCAAATCTTTATACCTTTCCAAAGCTTCGCAGAGGGATTCTGAATCTTGTTGTACAAACGATGTGATGTCATTCCTCAGTTTTTCGGTTCTGGCTGGTGGAAAGTACTTTGCAAGAAATTTGGTGGCTAAAGTGTTCCAAGTTGTGATGGAACCTGCTGGTAGTGAATGTAGCCAAGCTTTAGCTCTGTCCTTCAAGGAGTATGGGAAAACACGTAATCTCATAGCTTCTTCAGCGTCTCGGTTGTAATTGAAAGTGCCGCAAACATCCAGGAAGTTGCTAATGTGGGCATTAGGGTCTTCAATTGCATTCCCCCCAAACTGAACTGACTACTGAATCATCTGAATGCATGTTTTTATGTCACCTACATTTGCTGGTAAATGAGGAAGTACAATGCAAGAAATGAGTCTGTCAACCACCGGAATAGTTCTATCTCGAATGGGAATTGGTGGTGCAACGTTCAAAGGTTCAGGTTCCATGTTGACTAAAGATTCTTGGCCTTCTCGCCTTTCCCTTCTCAACTGTCTGATGGTTCTTTCAATTTCTGGGTCAAGCGGTCAGAGTTCAAAGCTTCTGGTTCGTCTCATGTAGTTTCTGAGAACCTGAAACACAAGAAAACAAAAACAATAAATAAAAAGAAATTAGATACAAGTAACGTATCTAACCCCAAAATTAATAGTGAAAGATAAATAAGTCCCCAGCAATAGTGCCAAAAACTTGACCGGTGCTTACACATGCGTATAACGAAAGCGCACGTATCGTTCAAATAGTATAAAAATATTGATCCCATGAGGACTTAATATCTAATCTATTAATTTTATGAGGTCAAATGATTACTAGTATCTAACAGGTTGTTTGATTGATTTGAAATGATGACGATTCTAAATTTAAAAACAAGTAAATAAAATTGTTCGAAAGTAGGTTTTAAGAAAATTCAATATTAAAAACTATCTAGAGTTGTGATTTCTTCCAATATCATTTTAAAGATGAATTGGTTATCTTAAAGTTGGGTAATATATTGATTTATTAACCTGGAACACTAAATTATGTGTAAGCCTCTGTCGATGGTCAGACACAAATACCCAGTTTAACCCAATTGAACCATATGTCTATGTCAACCAAATTATCTGGATTCATTAAGTTTAAGTTCCAATTATGGCTACCCCCGCCCAACAAATATATGTCTATCATGTAAGGAAATCTATTAAAGGGTTATCTATCCTCAAGGAAGATCGTGAACTATTGAGTCTAAGGTCTTAAATTTAAAATCTCTACGGCTAGTTCATTTTAAGTTTCCCAATTCAATTTTATTAATGGCCAGTTAATGAAAAAGTATTCAGATTAAGACTTAATAAATAAATCTTTATATTACCCAAGCTATAATCTAACCCCTTATAAACCGGTGATATTGGATTTCATCACAACCCCAGATAACTGGCTTAGTTACGACACATATTTACGGGTAGTAAAAAAAACTTAAATAAAATAAAAGACATAAAGTAAAATACTAAAAATTAAATACTGAAAAGTAAATGCTGAAAGAAAATGCTGAAATTAAATACTGAAAATTAAATGCTGAAAGTAAATTACTGAAAGTAAATTTCTGAAAGTAAATTGCTGAAAAGTAAATTGCTGAAAAGTAAATTGCTGAAAAGTAAATTACTGAAAAGTAAGAACTGAAAATTAAAGAAATAAAAGTATTGTGCGTAAAAGTAAATTGCGGAAAGTAAAAACTGAAAAGTAAAGAAAAGAAAGTGCGAAAGCGGAAATTAATTACTGAAAGATGTAAATAAACAAAAAAGATACAATATTCTTAGTATTCTTAAGGAATTCCTTAGAAGAAAGTATGAATTTTACAAATGAAATGGCTTGGTATTTATAGGCAAAATTTTACCTCCATCAAATCATCCACCAAATCAATTATTAATTGCTCCACTAATTGCTCCACCAAATCCATTATTAATTGCTCCACTAATCTCTTATAATGTTTGGTGATGATTTGATAATTTTTATTATTTATTTATTAATTTATTTTTTTGCTTTGAAAATGATTGAAAGTGACTTTAATAATTACACACAACACACTTCTGGATGGTTCATCTATTTCGGGCATGAAATATTTAGAATTTGATATTATTTTGTCTTTCAAAGCTGTAGATATTTGAGTCTTCTTTAATCTGGAACTTGAATCAGCTCAATTCGATATCGGAGTAAAATTTTATGCCCAAATTACGACAGATGCACAAAATTGGAATTTCAAAACTGCACTTCGTCAAAAACGCCCTTTCAAGTTTCCAATCTCCAAAATTAAAATATCAAGTCCAATAATTGCCCTTATTTGACCCATATTTCGTCCTAAATGATTTCATTGAGATCCGAATTTATTTTATATGAAAAATAAACTAAAACACATCAAAACGTTCATAAAACCCGAGAGAAACTAAACAAAATATTAAGTTAAAGGGGCGGTAAATATTGATATATTTTCCGCTCATCAGACACGCAGAGGTCCAATTAATAAATCAATTTATTACAAAATTCTAAAATTGCCCCCCACCATCTATTATCCATCCGATATACATTATTCATGCATCGCAATCATGTATTCACACAAGCATGTTATCAATCAATCAAATCAAATTAATTAATCTGATAATTAGTGACCATCCAATGTTCAAACAACGATTTGATTTTGCTCGAGTCAAACTCGTTTTGCGAATAAGTACTCAAAGTACGAATTCTTGAATTAAATTAAACTACAAAATTAAATCCAATTCAATTTGTATTTAATACTAATTCAACATTTAATTCCAAATTAAATACTACACTTTATTAATAAACCTTTACGACTTAAATTCCAATTTAATCGTTACGGGTCTCAAAGCCCGATTAACGTCCAACGTCAATTTAATTCAAGTCCAATGGGCTTTTAATTAATTTCTTAAGCTGTGGACTTTTGGTCAACTCGGGTCAAACCCAATAACCAAATTTCCTTAGCTTCTCCTTCATCACTTGGTCAAACCAGAAAAACAGAAGGAAAAACCGTGAGAGAGAGAGAGGAGTTTTGGCTCCAAAATCGTGAGCAAAGGAGAGAGAGTGAAAAGAAAAATGTGTAATAGGTTTATAATTTCCAAAATCAATTAGCCATTAACCATTTTTCAATTTCAAAAAGTCAAGAATTAAATTTTTGCCATCAACTCACATCAATCAATTAATCAATTGTCACATCACTCAAAGTGACATGTGATTTGATGCTTGATGTGACTAATGATTTGACGCTTGATTTGACCTGTGTGCCGCACTCGAATTCGAAATGCGAATGCTCTCGCAAACAATCCCGGGCTCGGGTTCGCTAATTCCAAATTAACGAATTTTCCGTTGCGACGTAATTAAATGATTATGCCTAGCGAAATCACTATTCACATCGCTAACGAATTAATTCTAAATTAACTCGTTCGCCCGAATTAAAATCTAATTTTATTCCGCGTCGAAATACAATTTCGTTTAATATATCGAATATATTAATTTATCGATTAATTCCAAATTAATCGTTATCTCTCTTTAAATGATATTTTATCCCAGATAAAATATCTCCGCAATTAATCCTAGATTAATTTTCTCTCTCATCATTAATTAATCCCAGATTAATAAAGTGTGAGTCATACGTCATCGGTGAATCTTCGGGAAGCGAGCCATGGGATCCCCGGATATGTTGGCAGTAAATTCGATCGTCGGACTATCCGAACACGTACGTACCAAGTACGATGTTTTACCGATTTACAAGACAAGGTTGGCTTCTAGCAAAGCGCCATGCCTACCCAATTATCCAGAAATATACTTACAGGAATAAGCGATCTATATCAGGCGTAGTATACGTAGTATTACGTATGTTGATCCAGTATCGGATGATCACATGCTGGCCTGGGACTGGAATTGTGTCTGCCCCGTACGAAGCACATGTCAGATGTCTGGTGACTAGTCTCTATAATCGGATATACAAGACCCTGTCATAATATCCTGATAGCTGTAGCATTTAAGAGAACCAGTCACGTATCCTACGTGACCATCATCTCCACTATGACTGGAGTGATACTTCCGTCTTGACATCACACCCAACACACTACGATTCTCGATATACCCAGAAGAGGCGTACACAGAAACCGGTTAAAGCCCTGGACGACCAAAACCAAAGTTTATTGATTGTCGCAAGTATTAGCGCTGCAAGTCTCAGGTTAAGACCAAATACACCTACCCTGATTTCGGTCTTCCATAGACACATAGTCATACTACCAATGGAATTACGAGGGGGTCTATCCAGAGCGAAGCTGTTTCCCGTACTATCGGTAAAACACAACCTCCTATTACACTTGCATGAGTATCCTATACCCAAATATATGAGAACTATGTCGTTATGCCCTCACAATGCGCAGAAGTGTAATACTAGTCTTTTACGTATTTATCGATGTCTAATCTCGATAATACTCTGATTAGGGATATTTAATGATTTATCCTTCGTGGACTAATACTGTCTCATATCATTCTCAATCCAGGAACAAATCATAGGGACCTCTTTTCATTTATACATCTAGGTGATCTAATCACAAAAGATAAGAGTGCAATCTCCTTTGTCACATAGTTAATTTGTACAACAACACCGTGATCTGTACAAATAGTGAAGCTATGGGTCATAATTGTCCAACAATCTCCCACTTGGCCTATAGCCAGTCACTCGAGTGTCTAACACCCGAACTATGTACGGTTGGCTCAATTTGCTGAGAAATGCTTTCGTCAGCGGATTTGCATGATTATCATCTGATGCGATTTATTCGATCATCACATCTCCATGATGTATGATTCGAACGAATCAGATGAATATCGAAGTATTTATCTGGATCGTTGATGAGACCATTAATTCTTTAGCCTGTGCTAACGCCTAGCTCAGCTGCTAATAGAACTATATCTAATCTAATTAGATTTTGTATCGACTAAAATGGCTTCTATTGCTGCCTCAGCTGCAGCAATTACCCGCATTTGTTGTTTATTCGGTAACAGTATCTTGCCTGGAAGATTTCCAGCACACTGTTCCGTTATTCAAACTGTATAGTACCATTTGTGACTTATAGTCATTTTATCGGTTTAGGAAACTTGCTACAGTGATCCCAGTCACTTCAAGTTCTCATTCTACATAGTTTAAGACAGCATCCTTAGTTCTCTAAGATACTATTGGATGTTCTTAACATCAATCCAGTGACTATCACATGGATTGGCCCGATTGTGAATCCATATGCTCAAAGCGTATGAGACACCAGGTCGCGTACATTTTTCAATGTACCATTTCTCAGAGAATATTAACAACTTAATCTATCCCAGTAGATCTTTATTCCTTGAATAAATGTTGTTTCTCCCAAGAATTCCACGAAGAATTTTCTCGAAAGCCAAGCTTTCACCGACTGTTTTATGGGAATATCATTTCCAAGAAATGACATATTATCATTATTTATAGGACATCCACTGTCAGTGCGCTCCTAACCCTCTTATATACACAAGAATCATTTTCATTTTGAATTAAACCATAAACTATTTATGATTACATCAAAACGATAATTCCAAGAACCTAATGCTTGCTTTAATCCAAACATGGATCGAATAACCTGCAAACCTTGTTTGCTAGTTTTGGTACGATAAAACCGGCAGGATATTGCAAACATCCTCTGAAAGGTTTCATTTTCAGGAAAGCGATTTTCCCGTTAAGCTTACATATTTCATAAATGAAACATGCAGCATTAGCAAGCATTATCCAAATGGATTTACTGTGGCAACAGGTAAAAGGTTGAATCGTAATCAACACAATGTTGATAAAGATACATTTCCGCAAAAACCTAGCTTTATACATTGGTATGTTTCCATCCATGTTTGTCTTCCTTGAAGACTTATATAGTACCAATAGGCACAATGCCTTGTGGTACATCAACTAGTATCCAAACATAGTTGATATACATGGAATCCATTTCGGACTCATGGCACTTTGCCATGTTTGGGAGTTGATACCTTGTATCACTTCCTCATACGTAGTCAATTGGTATACCTCAATAAGATAGACATCTTTATGAGGTAAGATCAGAAACACATACCCCAGGTTATTTTCTGACTCTCTCCGACTTACGCGATTCTTGTGTATTCGAAGATTAATGGTATAGTTTCTGAACTATTTATGTTCCATCAAGGAATTGGTGCCTGGAATAGTATTACTCTGATTTTTCATCGAGTTTTACTATCCTCCCACTTACCACTGCATATCGGTATTCCTCTTAGGAAAACCGCATGGTGAGCAACAATCTAATTGTTCTCTTGTGAGATGTATAAGTACTATACTTTGGTATCCCTAGGATAACCTACAATTGACACTTATCCAATTTGGGTTTTAGTTTGGTATCATCCAAACATATGCCTAGCATCCCAAATATACAGGAATGTGAAACCCGGTTTCTTTTCCGTTCACATCTAATATGAAATATGTCAAACAAATTATTATGGAACCTTATTCAAAATAAGTTCTTGCACTGTTTAAAGCTTATCCGTTGAAGGAAATGGTAGCTCAGAGCGACGCATGATTAACCTTATCATGTCCAACAAAATTCTGTTACTCTGTTCGGACACACCGTCAAATGACGTGTTCCGGGAGGAGTCCTCATTTGAAAGAATACTTTACTCTTTCAAGTATATTAGAAACTTATTGCTTAAGTATTTTCCATTACGGTCTTATCGTGACGGTATAATACTATAGCCGATCTGTTTGTCTATTTCGTGTCGAAACTGTAAAAGTTTCTGATTTATGTTTCGAAGAAACACATAACCATAACGTGATGCCACATCTGTAAAGGTCACGAAACATTCATATCCACATCTAGCCTAGCTAGATATGGGCCCACTTGCTTCATTATGAACTAGGGCTAACAGATCGGTGGTATTTACACTTTTACCAAGTAAATGTGTTATAGGCATTTTGCCTAATAAACTATATTCGTAGACTTTATTTGAATGGGAGTACCCACTCTTCAAAAGTGTGGATATACGATTCCTATTTTACTTATGTCCCAGACAACAATGCCACAATTGAGTTTCTTCTGATCAAACAGTTTGAGCTAATTGTTTGTTATGTAATACATTTGAGATTTATTTATATTCAAAATATAAATGCTGTTATTCACATCTAATGTGTTTATTTCAATATCATCTTTATATAATAAAACACTTTAGTGTTCTAGAATATAAAGGTTCACCCGTAGTGGGTTAAACACTGATATATAGATAATTTTTCTAGTCAAACTAGTTGCATTTTAACAGTTTCCCAATTTAGGTACATACCCGAGGGTAGTTCCTAAACTTAGGTATCTATGGTTAAAACAGCGAATTTCGTCCCGTTTCCAATTCGCAGATTAAATCTCAATTGAGGTCAGTATCCTGCTCATAGCAGATTCTAAACATCAATACATATATTTTATGTACCACACTAAGTATTTAAAATCTAATTTTAATACTAGTAGAGAACATAATGTTGACAAACATATTTGAAATCAGAGCCTTACTCGTCTTGAATTCCTTCATGTCTGCTTTGTCCAAACGGCAGTCACGCTTCCGCGATCCCGTTTGCCACATTTAGGCATACATTTTGGGATATGTCATTTATCTTCCCAGAAGATTATAATGATTTTGCCTTTGCCCTTTCACATTCCAGTAGCCTTTGGCCAAGCCTCGGGTTTCTAGAATATTGAAGTAAGGTGCGCCTCGTGCTATTTGCCTAATTGCAAACTTTGACTTTGTCTCCTTGAGAATAGTCATTAACTCTCCAAGAGTTATTTATTGCAATTTAGTACTTCTAAGATCTAAAATAGATCTATGAAGATCCTTCAATTTCTTTATCATACTTTAAGGATCTAATCCTTAGTTCTGATTCAGAAATTAAGGAGTCTACTGCGACAAGCTTAATGGATTAAGCACTAAAGTTATCATCACATAAATCTTCCAAAGATTACGCTATACTATTTGCTTAACTCCGGGTTTAGGCATAATATGTTATTTTATCAAATAAAGTAACTTATTAGATTTCAGGACTATCCTGAAATATTATTACCAATTTGAAAATTAAGCCATTTAAATACATTTTCCCTAGGATTATGTTTTAAATGTTAATCTTTCAATTTTATCTTGATTCTAATAGTCCAACTATTTAATCAACTATAATTTAATAGATTAAAATCAATTATATTGATTACTATAATCCAATTATAAAATCAATTATAAATGAATAGTTTGAATACAGTCCAACTGTTAATTAAAACAACGTTTAAATATTAGTCCAACTAATATTTAATTTATTTGACGAATGATATTTGTTTGAGCGCGTATGGTAAGTAATTAAACGAATATTGCAAATTCAATTCTTGCCTCCCTCTATTTTTCGGCGAGCCTCTAACCCTCTGTCGAGTACTCGGGAAACCGTGTTTCCTAGCGGGCTAGAAACCCGTTAAATATCACACAATCTTGACTTTGGCCAACAAATTTTATGATAATTAACTAGGTAGATCTCTAAGATCAATTGGATCCAATCCAATTCCTAGATCCAGTAGGGGGACATCCAAGTAAATAAAATTGTTCGAAAGTAGGTTTTAAGAAAATTCAATATTAAAAACTATGTAGGGTTGTGATTTCTTCCAATATCATTTTAAAGATGAAGTGGTTATCTTAAAGTTGGGTAATATATTAATTTATAAACATGGAACACTAAATTATGTGTAAGCCTATGTCGATGGTCAGACACAAATACCCAGTTTAACCCATTGAACCATATGTCTATGTCAACCAAATTATCTGGATTCATTAAGTTTAAGTTCCAATTATGGCTACCCCCGCCCGACAGGTATATGTCTATCCTGTAAGGAAATCTATTAAAGGGTTATCTATCCTCAAGGAAGATCGTGGACTATTGAGTCTAAGGTCTTAAACTTAAAATCTCTATATCTAGTTCATTTTAAGTTTCCCATTTCAATTTTATTAATGGCTAGTTAATGAAAAAGCATTAAGATTAAGATTCAATAAATAAATCTTTATATTACCCAAGCTATAATCTAACCCCTTTATAAACCGGTAATATTGGATTTCATCACAACCCCAGATAATTGGCTTAGTTACGACACATATTTACGGGTAGTAAAAAAACTTAAATAAAATAAAAGACATAAAATAAAATACTGAAAATTAAATACTGAAAATTAAATACTGAAAAGTAAATGCTGAAAGTAAATGCTGAAATTAAATACTGAAAATTAAATGCTGAAAGTAAATTACTGAAAGTAAATTGCTGAAAGTAATTGCTGAAAGTAAATTGCTGAAAGTAAATTACTGAAAATAAAAAAATTGAAAATTAAAGAAAGAAAAGTATTGTGCGTAAAAGTAAATTGCGGAAAGTAAAAACTGAAAAGTAAAGAAAAGAAAGTGCGAAAGCGGAAATTAATTACTGAAAGATGTAAATAAACAAACAAGATACAATCTTCTTAAGGAATTCCTTAGAAGAAAGTATGAATTTTACAAATGAAATGGTTTGGTATTTATAGGCAAAATTTTGCCTCCACCAAATCAATTATTAATTTCTCCACTAATTGCTCCACCAAATCCATTATTAATTGCTCCACTAATCTCTTATCATGTTTGGTGATGATTTGATAATTTTTATTATTTATTTATTAATTTATTTTTTTGCTTTGAAAATGATTGAAAGTGACTTTAATAATTACATACAACACACTTCTGGATGGTTCATCAATTTCAGGCATGAAATCTTCGGAATTCGAAATTATTTTGTCTTTCAAAGCTGTAGATCTTTTAGTTTTCCTTAATCTGGAACTTGAATCAGCTCAATCCGATATCGGAGTAAAAAGTTATGATCAAATTACGACAGATGCACAAAATTGGAATTCCAAAACTGCACTTCGTCAAAAACGCCCTTTCAAGTTTCCATTCTCCAAAATTAAAATATCAAGTCCAATAATTGCCCTTATTTGACCCATATTTCATCCTAAATGATTTCATTGAGATCCGATATTATTTTATCTGCAAAATAAACTAAAACACATCAAAACGTTCATCAAACCCGAGAAACTAAACAAAATATTAAGTTAAAGGGGCGGTAAATGTTGATATATTTTCTGCTCATCACACCCCCAAACCTAACATTTTTCTAGTCCTCGAGCAAAACAATAAAATAAAATACAAGAAATAATTAAAATTAAACTAAGCCACTTTCGTAGGGATCACGGTTGCATTTAGCGTATGCAACAAGCCTTTAAACCCCTAGGTGTCCCTAGTGGATGAGTTGTAGTCTCGTGAGGGTTTACAGCAAAGATACCTACAAACATTTTACAAAGGTAAAAAGGTAGTAAAACTAATGGACACAAAAGCAAAAAAGACAAGAGAAAAGAGAATAAAGAAGTTAGTGACTAATCAGGTGAAACTTCTACTTCAAGTTACTAGTTGTTTTCTTTCTTTCTAAATTACTGAATAAGTAAATTCTCCGATTATATTTACCATTCTCCATATGCACAGCCAATAAAGTATTAATCAATCTCATTTTTGCCCACAACAGTCACAAGTGTAGTTGATAAGAGAGTAATATTTTTGTCCTAAAGTTCTATCAGAATTCACATCTTTTTGCAGAAATGGAATAATTTTTCTGAATTTTCTGATTTTCTCTTTGATTTTTTATTTTTTATTTATATACAATATCTTCCATCTATGTAGCGAGTGTTGGGTTGGTGGCTCCCAAACCAGTTGGATTTAGGGCACCAGATGTTAAGACACCCCTACGAACTTAATTACTCAGACTTCAGATATATATATTTTTGCAGCATCTTTGATCTATGTAACGAGCTTTGGGCTAGTTACTCCCAAACCAGTTGATTTTAGGGCACTAGGTGTTAAAACACTATTACAGACTTAATAACTCGGATCTCAGATATTTTTTTTTTACTCCATTGCTTTTTGAGATGCTTCCTCTAATTAACTAGAGCACTGAATATTACAAACTTTTCAATTTTAGCTCATGTCCGTATGTTACTATATATGTTGATAATACTTGTCAACTGAGCATATGAAGATCCATTTTAGTCGTTTTATGGAAAATTCACAAATTAAATAATTCAAAAGGAAATAAACAAAAATTAACTTATTTCTAAAATAGGCTTGAGATACGTCTCAGGAGTGGAAACTCCTTACTCAGCTATCTCTTACCAATTTCACCCTTTTAGTCAAAATAAAAACACAAAAACGCAAAATATTTTTGTAATTTTTGAAAAATTTTCAATTTTTTTGTATTTTTCGAAAAATTTTGGACCAAAAATAAAAACAACACACAAACTAAAAACAAGGTACTGATCAACTAATTCCCTCCCCCAAACCTAAATGAGACATTGTCCCCAATGTCTTAAAAAGTAGAAGAAGAGTTTAGAAAATAATAACTGGTTAGCTGAAATTCTACAGGAAATTAAAGGTTAAGATTCAGATTAATCCTACGCCTCTTACCACGATCGTCCTCAGACCAATTTATCTTTGAAATGATACGGTCAACTCGTGGTTCATAGGTTATGAGTGTGTCTATTAGATCCGGAGCAGTTCTAGCAGTAAAGAGGAGTTCTTTCAAAGGTTTTGACACGAACCCATTTCTCCGGGCATCATCAAGAAATACACAAAGAAAATCATAAAATCCATCAACGTTGTACAGCCCAATTGGTTTCTGGTGTATGTTCAGATTCGCCCAAGATAGCACAATAAAAATTTCCTCCAATGTACCCAAGCCACCTGGCAAAGCAATAAAAGCATCAACACGGTTAATCATTTCTACCAGTCGTTCAGACATACCTAGCACAATCAGTTCCTCTATGTTTGATGGTTCAATAAGATTTGCTTCTGCCTAGGGTTTTGGGATGATTCCCAAAACGTGACTGCCTCATTCTTTTATGACCTTTGAAACGATGCCCATAAGTCCAAGATTGCCTCCGCCATATATTAAGTGCATATTCCTTGCAGCCAAGACTCGACCTAATTCCTGTGCTGCTTCTACGTATTGTGGCTTAACACCAACACTACTACCGCAAAACACACAGATGTTCTCAACTCGTATTCTTGAAGTGGCTTCCATTTTTATATGTATTTCTTTCTCAACTCTGGATGCCTTCAAAAGTGCAATGACGGGTTGAATTTATAGAACCTGAAAAGGGTGAGTAAAAATAACACAAGTATCTTCCAGAGGATGATTAGTAGCGAAATAATATCGTGATAGTCAAAAAGGTCTGGATCCTGTCGGAGAAAATTAAAAGAAAACAACAAAAAAATCACAATTATTAAGAAAAGACAAAGAGATATAATATTTACAAGAAAAGTAACGGCTTGATTGACGTCTATGCGTCAGGGACAAGCTTCCCATCCAATTTTCTTATAAACTGGCAAACAGGGTCTTTTTGAGTCAGATTCTCGAGACTTAATTGTTGTCTTTCTTTTTGGAATTGTGTATGTAATTTGCGAATAGCTATGTGAACATATCCACTGGGATGCGTCTCAAGAGTTGAAGATATATCATCTAAAGACTCCTTACTCAAGTCATCCCTAATGAATTTAATTTTGTCTTCGCGATTATCAGACACCATTCCTAAAGAACGACAACGAGTATTGCAATTCCAGCGTGCACATTTGTAACAAACGCACATTTGTAACAAACACCCATTTGTTTAGCTCTACGTTTCTTTGCATAGGTGTTTCTTCTAAAACCAGGCAGATGTGAAATAAAAGATTCAGAAGACTCACCTGTCAATCGGACTCGTGCTTCAATTACCCAACGAATGTCATTAGGAACACCATGGATTGTTAGTAATCTCATCCGTTCCAAGCGAGCTTTGTAGACTTTCATCAGAGAGTTTTAAGGGAGAGAAGGAAATTGCTTGTGAAGATTTGCGAGAACTTCTTCCATCTTGAAATGACTAAACCTGCAAAAATTAAACACAAAAAATAAAACACACCAGATCACAATATATACAAAAATACATGGGTTGCCTCCCTGCTAGCGCTAAGTTTAGAGTCGTCAGCCAGACTTGACTTCTCGAACGTTAAGTTGGATCTGAAAGTGTAACACTTTCTTTTTGTCTCTCAAATGATTCTCCCCAGTAGTGCTTGACACGCTTGTTTTTAACCTTGAAAGTCTTGTTTGAGTCAGGATCATGTATCTCAACGGCTCTATTGGTAAAACTTAGTGATCACAAATGGACCTGACCACCGTGATTTTGGCTTCCATGGAAGAATTTCACCCTTGATTTGTTTAACAATACCTTCTGCACTGGTTCCAGTTGTATGCGCACTAACTTCTCATCATGTCTTTTCTTGCCCTTTTTCTTTGTACAATTTGGCATCCTCAAAAGGCTGATTGTGAAATTCCTCCAATTCGTTGAGCTGGTGGAACTTTTTATCTTCTGTTGCTTGTAGAGCAAGAATTGGTTCTTTCAGTGCAAAAAATGCTTTATCTTTAGGCTCCACAAGCAATTGACATGTTTTAAGTTTGTCAGTAGAACTTTGTCTTTCATCAGAGTTTTGAACGGTACTGTGTATCACATCAAGTTTGAAACATTCCTTATTCTTTTCATCATCTGGGAAATTCATGGCCTTGAAAACATTGAATGTTACTTCTTGGTCCTGTACCCTCATAGTTAATTCTCCTTTTTGTACATCAATGATGGTTCGACCTGTAGCCAATAATGGTCTCCCGAGAATGATCGGCACGTCTTCGTCTTCCTCCATATCAAGGACAATAAAATCTGCTGGGAATATGAATTTGTCAACCTTGACCAGCACATCCTCAACTACACCTCTTGGAAATACGAGCGTTCTATCAGCAAGTTATAGAGAGACTGAGGTGGGCATTATTTCTCCAATCTGCTGTTTCCTGAAAATAGAAAAATGCATCAAGTTAACACTAGCACCTAAATCACACAGAGCCTTACCGAAGTCATGTTCTCTTATGGTGCAAGGAACAGTGAAAGTGCCAGGATCTTTCAACTTTGGGGGAAGTTTCCTCTGAATGATAGCGCTGCATTCTTCTGATAATGCTACTGTCTCGTAATCTCCCAATCTCTTTTTTCGTGAAAGAATGTCTTTCATGAATTTTGCATAGCTGGGCATTTGTTCCAACGCTTCTACAAATGGAATGTTGATATGCAGCTTTTTGAAGATCTTTAGGAACCGAGAAAACTGCTTGTCCAATTTGTTCTTCTGAAGACGTTGAGGAAAAAGTGGAGGTGGAATGATTTGTTCTTTTTCCTTTGCTTCTTTTTCCTCCATCTATTGTTTTGTTTCTTTTGGAACTTCCTCAGCAGCTGGTTTGGCTCCAACATATTTTTTGATTTCAATACCACTTATTAACATGATGGCATGACATTGCTCATTCCTCATGTTTCTTGGATTTGGCTTTGTGTTGCATGGAAGGGTACCTGGCAGTCTGTAACTCTAAGCATTTGCCAGTTGTCCAAATCGATTCTCCAGTGCTTTAATAGAAGCAGATTGACTTTGAATTAATGCTGCTTGGTATTGAAACATATTATCATATCTTGCTTCTTGAGATTGAAACAAACATATATCTTGCTGCTTGAGAGTCGTGTTTTACTTATATCTTTTTCAAGTGGGTCAACACTTCTGTTATTCCTGGTTCATTTGCCTGTTCTTGGATTTTGTTCTGTTGTTGGAATTCAGGTGGTGGATAGTTCTGCTGTTGGCCTGAATTGTTGCTCGATGAAAAATTGGGATGATTCCTCCACCCTGGGTTGTAGGTGTTGGAATATGGATTGTTCCCTTGTCTGTTGAAATTGTTGACATAATTCACCGTCTATTCAAGTTGGTTCGACTCTGGTGCTCCTCCATATGGTGAACTTGTGGATCCAGTGGTAAGAGTCTCTATGAATTTGCATATCTGATTTAGCTTGGCGTTGACTGCTGTATTGGCTCCACTTTCATAAATTCCTGCAATTCTTTGGATCATGCTCCTTTCTGTTGGCCACAAGGAATTGTTGTTGGACATTTCTTCGATTAGGTCCCAGGCTTAATCTTCTCCTTTTGCCATCAAGGCTCCTCCAGCAGCAGCATCAATTGTGGTTCTCATTATTCCAGAAAGCCCATTATAGAATGTTTGGACTTGAAGCCATTTTGGAATCTCATGGTGAGGAAATTTTTGGAGCAAATCTTTATACCTTTCCAAAGCTTCGCAGAGGGATTCTGAATCTTGTTGTACAAAGGATGTGATGTCATTCCTCAGTTTTCCGGTTCTGGCTAGTGGAAAGTACTTTGCAAGAAATTTAGTGGCTAAAGTGTTCCAAGTTGTGATGGAACCTGCTGGTAGTGAATGTAGCCAAGCTTTAGCTCTGTCCTTCAAGGAGTATAGGAAAACACGCAATCTCATTGCTTCTCCAGCTTCTCGGTTGTAATTGAAAGTGCCGCAAACTTCCAGGAAGTTGCTGATGTGGGCATTAGGATCTTCAGTTGCATTCCCCCCAAACTGAACTGACTGCTGAATCATCTGAATGCATGTTTTGATGTCACCTGCATTTGCTGGTAAGGGAGGAAGTACAATGCAAGAAATGAGTCTGTCAACTACCGGAATGGTTCTGTCTCGAATGGGAATTGGTGGTGCAACGTTCAAAGGTTCAGGTTCCATGTTGACTAAAGCTTCTTGGCCTTCTCGCCTTTCCCTTCTCAACTGTCTGATGGTTCTTTCAATTTCTGGGTCAAGCGGTCGGAGTTCAAAGCTTCAGGTTCGTCTCATGTAGTTTCTGAGAACCTGAAACACAAGAAAACAAAAACAATAAGTAAAAAGAAATTAGATACAAGTAACGTATCTAACCCCAAAATTAATAGTGAAAGATAAATAAGTCCCCGGCAACAGCGCCAAAAACTTGACCGGTGCTTACACACGCGTATAATGCAAGCGCATGTATCGTTCAAGTAGTGTAAAAATATCGATCCCACGAGGACTTAATATCTAATCTATTAATTTTATGAGGTCAAGTGATTACTAGTATCTAACAGGTTGTTTGATTGATTTGAAATGGTGACGATTCTAAATTTAAAACAAGTAAATAAAATTGTTCGAAAGTAGGTTTTAAGAAAATTCAATATTAAAAACTATCTAGGGTTGTGATTTCTTCCAATCTCATTTTAAAGATGAATTGGATCTTAAAGTTGGGTATATATTGATTTATTAACCTGGAACACTAAAATTGTAATGCTTTGCCTTTGTCGATGGTCAGACACAATACCCAGTTTAACCCAATTGAACCATTTGTCTATGTCAACCAAATTATCTGGATTCATTAAGTTTAAGTTCCAATTATGGCTACCCCCGCCCAACAGGTATATGTCTATCCTGTAAGGAAATATATTAAAGGTTATCTATCCTCAAGAAGATCGTGAACTATTGAGTCTAATGTCTTAAATTTAAAATCCCTATGGCTAGTTCATTTTAAGTTTCCCAGTTTAATTTTATTAATGGCCAGTTAATGAAAAATCATTAAGATGAAGATTCAATAAATAAATCTTTATATTACCCAAGCTATAATCTAACCCCTTATAAACCGGTGATATTGGATTTCATCACAACCCCAGATAACTGGATTAGTTACGACACATATTTACGGGTAGTAAAAAAAACTTAAATAAAATAAAAGACATAAAGTAAAATACTAAAAATTAAATACTGAAAAGTAAATGCTGAAAGTAAATGCTGAAATTAAATACTGAAAATTAAATGCTGAAAGTAAATTACTGAAAGTAAATTGCTGAAAGTAAATTGCTGAAAGTAAATTGCAGAAAAGTAATTGCTGAAAGTAATTACTGAAAAGTAAGAACTGAAATTAAAGAAAGAAAAGTATTGTGCATAAAAGTAAATTGCGGAAAGTAAAAACTGAAAAGTAAAGAAAGAAAGTACGAAAGCGGAAATTAATTACTGAAAGATGTAATAAACAAACAAGATACAATCTTCTTAGTATTCTTAAGGAATTCCTTAGAAGAAAGTATGAATTTTACAAATGAAATGGCTTGGTATTTATAGGTAAAATTTTACCTCCATCAAATCATCCACCAAATCAATTATTAATTGCTCCACTAATTGCTCCACCAAATCCATTATTAATTGCTCCACTAATCTCTTATAATGTTTGGTGATGATTTGATAATTTTTTATTATTTATTATAATTTTTTTTTTGCTTTGAAAATGATTGAAAGTGACTTTAATAATTACACACCACACACTTCTGGATGGTTCATCTATTTCGGGCATGAAATATTCAGAATTTGATATTATTTTGTCTTTCAAAGCTGTAAATATTTGAGTCTTCTTTAATCTGGAACTTGAATCAGCTCAATCCGATATCGGAGTAAAATGTTATGCCAAAATTACGACAGATGCACAAAATTGGAATTTCCAAAACTGTACTTCGTCAAAAACGCCCTTTCAAGTTTCCAATCTCCAAAATTAAAATATCAAGTCCAATAATTGCCCTTATTTGACCCATATTTCGTCCTAAATGATTTCATTGAGATCCGAATTTATTTTATCTGAAAAATAAACTAAAACACATCAAAACGTTCATCAAACCCGAGAAACTAAACAAAATATTAAGTTAAAGGGGCGGTAAATATTGATATATCTTCCGCTCATCAGACACGCAGGTCCAATTAATAAATCAAATTTATTACAGCAATTTCTAAAATTGCCCAACCCATTTAATATCCATCCGATATACATTATTCATGCATCGCAATCATGTATTCACACAAGCATGTTATCAATCAATCTAATCAAATAATTAATCTGATAATTAGTGACCATCCAATGTTCAAACAACGATTTGATTTTGCTCGAGTCAAACTCGTTTTGCGAATAAGTACTCAAAGTACGAATTCTTGAATTAAATTAAACTACAAAATTAAATCCAATTCAATTTGTATTTAATACTAATTCAACATTTAATTCAATTAAATACTACACTTTATTAATAAACCTTTACGACTTAAATTCCAAATTTAATCGTTACTGGTCTCAAAGCCCGATTAACGTCCAACGTCAATTTAATTCAAGTCCAATAGGCTTTTAATTAATTTCTTAAGCTGTGGACTTTTGGTCAACTCGGGTCGAACCCAATAACCAAAGTCCAATCCGGGAGTTACCTCATAAGCCCATAAATCAATTTAGGCCCTTTAGGCCCAATTAAACTTTAAAGGTCCATTAAGTCGCATTTGGGCTTTATGGAGGCGGTTTTGGGCCCAATTAGATCTAATCCATTTGGCCTAAACCTAACTTGGTACAACCAAG
Organism: Zanthoxylum bungeanum; assembly: GCA_019454045.1. Classification (NCBI taxonomy): domain Eukaryota; kingdom Viridiplantae; phylum Streptophyta; class Magnoliopsida; order Sapindales; family Rutaceae; genus Zanthoxylum; species Zanthoxylum bungeanum. The sequence goes on from SKCR01036155.1 coordinate 57,558, forward strand.
CCCAATTAGCCCAATAACAACATAACAAGCCCAAATCCAATTTTAAGCCCAATTTAATTAAACCATAAAAATCCAATTTCATAATTTAATTAGACAAAGTGCATACCATAACTAATTGCCCAAATAAATATTTTTCCAAAACACAAATTAGCCTAATTAATCATGCTTATCATCATTAAATCATGTCCAACACAATTTAACAAAATCAAACCCATATACATGCTTCAAAGTCTCGGCCAATGAGGGATTTTGTGTCCAAATTTAAATCCAATCCAATTAAATCCAATTTAACATTAAATCAACATTCCAATTGTTTTCAAGTCATCCAATGAATCAAAAAAACAAAAAAATCCAGACATTAGGGAGCCTTCATTTTTCGGCCAAGCCAAGCAAATTGGGGAAATTAATCCAATTAATTTTTCAACAAATGATCACATATAACTCTAAGTTATCCATATACAAGCATATTCAAACAAACAATTTGCCAAAAACATGCTTAAATCAAAAGCCCAAATCAAAGTTAAGAACCCTAATTCATGTTTCATGCTCAAATGGCTCTGATACCATTGTTGGGTTTCTATTAAGGTCCCAAGGATGAAATCAAGCATAAAAAACATGTGAATACATTCAAATGAGTTGCGGAATACTCACAATGATTGGTTGAGACGATGCGGTGAAGACAAAAATCAGTTTCTGCCCTTCTCCAAGTCACGGCAGTGGCAGTTTTTTCTTCCACCATTTCGTCCATTGTTGTCCTCCATGAAAGCTCCAAGCTCCAAGTGATGATTCCATGCTCATGTAGTGAGTTCCCTATCACCTTAGGATGGCTCCTATGTGTGCTAGCACCCAAGAAATTTGCCACAAATTTCCTTAGCTTCTCCTTCATCACTCGGTCAAATCAGAAAAACAGAAGGAAAACCGTGAGAGAGAGAGGGGAGTTTTGGCTCCAAAATCGTGAGCAAAGGAGAGAGAGTGAAAAGAAAAATGTGTAATAGGTTTATAATTTCCAAAATCATTAACCATTAACCATTTTTCATTTTCAAAAAGTCAAGAATTAAATGTTTGCCATCAACTCATATCAATCAATCAATCAATTGTCATATCACTCAAAGTGACATGTGATTTGACGCTTGATGTGACTAATGATTTGACGCTTGATTTGACTTGTGTGCCGCACTCGAATTCGAAATGCGAATGCTCTCGCAAACAATCCCGGGCTCGGGTTCGCTAATTCCAAATTAACGAATTTTCCGTTGCGACGCAATTAAATGATTATGCCTAGCGAAATCACTATTCACATCGCTAACGAATTAATTCTAAATTAACTCGTTCGCCCGAATTAAAATCTAATTTTAATTCCGCGTCGAAATACAATTTCATTTAATATATCGAATATATTAATTTATCGATTAATTCCAAATTAATCGTTATCTCTCTTTAAATGATATTTTATCCCAGATAAAATATCTCCGCAATTAATCCTAGATTAATTTTCTCTCTCATCATTAATTAATCCTAGATTAATAAAGTGCGAGTCATACGTCATCGGTGAATCTTCGGGAAGCGACCCATGAGTTCCCCGGATATGTTGGCAGTAAATTCGGTAGTCGGACTATCTGAACACGTACATACCAAGTACGATGTTTTAACCGATTTAACAAGACAAGGTTGGCTTCTAGCAAAGCGCCATGCCTACCCAATTCTGCAGAAATATGCTTACAGGAATAAGCGATCTATATCAGGCGTAGTATACGTAGTATTGCGTATGTCGATCCAGTATCGGATGATCACGTGTTAGGCCTGGGGCTGGAATTGTGTCTACCCCGTACGAAGCACATGTCGGATGTCTGGTGACTAGTCTCTATAATCGGATATACATGACCTTGTCATAATATCCCGATAGCTACAGCATTTAAGAGAACCAGTCACGTATCCTACGTGACCATCATCTCCACTATGACTGGAGTGATACTTCCATTTTGACATCACACCCCACACCTAACACGATTCTCGATATACCCAGAAGTGGCGTACACAGAAACCGGTTAAAGTCCTGGATGACCAAAACCAAAGTATATTGATTGTCGCAAGTATTAGCGGTGCAAGTCTCAGGTTAAGACCAAATACACCTACCCTGATTTCGGACTTCCATAGACACATAGTCATACTACCAATGGAATTCTGATGGGGTCTATCCAGAGCGAAGCTGTTTCCCGTACCATCGATAAAACACAACCTCCTATTACACTTGCATGTGTCACTTGTAGGAAACGACTTTCCTTAGCGCGACGGAAGTTTCTTGTGGTGCCATTGGCTCCGATATGGATCTTTAAAATTTTCTTTGCTTTCTCCCTTTGTTGTAATAGCCGAAATTAATCCTTTGGTGTCCAACGCTTGGATCAACCACTCAATCTTTCGAACTATGACCCGAAACCAATAAACTGAAGTGTGGGCTTCACTCACAAAGTTCAAAACTCTAAACTATTTAGATAATTAAGATGTCACAATGGTGTTTGGCATTTGGAATATCAAACACTCTCACAACACTTGTGAATGTTTGAACTCTCTTTATTTTCTCTCAAATTCTTTCTCACAACACTTGTATGAATGAATGCAAAATGTTAACCTTAGAAGTGAGAGAAATTGTAGAGATTATATTCTCTTACACAAGCCAACTAACCTTGTCATTAAACATATAGAATTCAACTGTGACAATAAATATTATTAATCTCATTAATAATATATAAATATATTATGAGCATATTATTAGACAATCTAATTATATTAGGTTTGCTACAATTAATCGAGCTAAAAAGAGGACCAAATGGACCTACGGTTCCGAGCTCCAATAACTCCAAAATATTAATTAAACTCTTTAATCAAATATTACGAATTATTAACTCCGCGTTATTCCACTAAAAACTCGAAGTTGAACTCCTCTTACCGTATATAGATAAAATAAACCAAGCAATTTCGGTGTCCATCGATATAGTCATTACATATAGATATAGCCCTTCACGAATATCTCATAAATAGAGCCGGGTCAAAAGTCCGTTAAACCCCTCCAAATATTTTGTCTCTTAAGCATCATTGATTCTATAATGAACAATTAATTCATAACAATTATGAATATAAAACTCTCTATTCGTAATTAAAAGGTTGAATGTTCATATTGTTCAAGTCCCGAATCAACTCTTAAAAAAGATATTCTTTTGTTTCTCATAAAAATGAGTGAATTCCAATCTATGTAAAATATTCCCAGCTACACACGAAACCATATCCCAAAAATATGTAGTTATTGGCCGGGAATGCAACAACCAACCTCACCATAGTAAATCAAAGGACATAGCCTGTCATGCAGGAGTTCGTTGTACACTCAGGATTAAGATTGAATCCATATATGACCATTTATTAGATAAAATGAATTTCTTTGGTTAACAGATATTAAAAGAAATTCGTATTTATCTGAGTACAGTCCTATATGATCTCATCATACAAGATGCCTATATTCCCATGTCACTACATGAATAATCCCGGATCAAGGTCGCCATACAAGTATAGAATGGACCGCAGCTATAGATAAACCACAAACAAATTACCCTATTCGTTTGCTCTCTACGGACTATTTAGATTACTAACTTCAGACATAAACCCTCTTGTGCATCAAACATACACTAAGTCTGAAGGTACAATAGTAATCAAGGTAAACAAGAAAATTGGACAATATGCAATATAAATCAAACAACTTTGATAAAATGAATAATACATTTATTACTTTTACAATGATCAATTCTGTTTTACAATACATGAAGGTTTAGGACATAAATCCCAACAACCTCCCACTTGGACTAGTGCAAATGGGACATGTCATGTAATCCTAAACTTTTTAGGTAACCTTCAAACACTTTAGCCAATAAGGTCTTTGTAATGGATCAGCCAGGTTGTCTACGGATGGAATCTTCTTGAAAACGACATCTCATCTCTACACTATCTCCCTGATAAGGTGATATTTTATCTCAATATGGTTACCTATATTGTGGCTTCTTGGTTCTTTGGAGTTCGCCACTGCACCACTATTATCACAATAAAGTGTGAGCGGTTTATCCATATCTGGAACAACTTCCAGATCTTTCAAGAACTTACGGAGCCAGACTGCTTCCTTAGCTGCTTCACAAGCTGCTACATATTCAGTCTCCATGGTGGAGTCAGCAATACAAGATTGCTTTATGCTCCTCCATACTATAGCCCCACCACATAGGGTGAACATTGATCCAGATGTTGATTTCCTAGAATCGACATCCGTATGAAAATCAGAGTTTGTATATCCTCTCAGAATCATATCCTGACTTGTATATACAAGCATATAATTTCTCGGTCTTTGAAGATAATTGAGAATATGTTTCACCGCTACCCAATGATATAATCCTGGGTTGGATTGAAACCTACTGACCACTCCTACTGTAAAATAGATGTCCGGTCTTGTACATAACATAACTTACATAAGACTTCCAACTGCTGAAGCATATAATATATGTCTCATATGTAAGGGTTTTAGAGCGGAAATCCGATAACGCAGCGGAACAGTGGAAAATCAAAATTTTTCGATTTCAAAACTTTTTCTCGGATTAATAAATAAACTTATTTATTTAATTACCCAATTATCAAATTATGAAATATTACAAAAGAAATCAATTTTTTGTGTAATTACCAAATTGCCCCAAAACTTTGCATTTTCTTCATTTTAGTCCGAAAATTGTTCGAAATAATTTTGGATGATTATAAATCATTAGCAATATTAATTTAACATGTCCTACATATCAAAATTTAATTTTCAAAAAAACCCAAAATATCAAGCCTTGGCCGAGAGCCTCATTTGAGGACATAATGTGCATTTTGCACTTCACATGTTCAAAACACATCAAGATGATATCCAATCAACATAAGATTTTATATGTATCATATACACATCCAAATACACACATAAATGAAAATCCCCCCCAAATTTGGAAGTGGTCGTAAACCCTAATTTTTCATTTTATCAAATTGGACAATTAAACCAAATAGCAAAATCCAATACTTCAATCATGTTTCTTCCACACCAATCAAGCCTCACCACAATGAAAAAAATATAGAACAAATCTAGGTCATTTAAGAGTGGGTCAATAACGCTAGAATGGCAACAAGTTTCTAAAACCATCAAAAGAATGCTTGTTAACATATTAGAAGCATTCTTTGATCTTTATACATGCTCAACACAATTCAAAATTTCCATCCTCCAAAAATACATAGAATAAAGAATAGAAAAATATAAGAACATCACAAGATGAAGCCCACAACAAGAGGAACATTTTTCTCTCTAATGGTAAGTTGGAAATACTTACTAAATTCCAAGCTTTTCTTTGCTTTTACTTTTCTTTATCTCAAGCTTCTATGTCTTCTTTCAATGGAGTTTTAGGTCAGTGTTTTAAGTTAATGAAACCCTAAAATGAAAACAAAACAATTTATACCTCCATATTAGCACATGGCCGAATTTGTGTATAAAGAAATATCATGATATTTTTTATTTCATTTAATTTTTACAACTTGTCAACTTATTTTAATGATAATTACATATTTATGATATTTTCAACTAAGTCAACAATTGCAACTAAGTCATTTCAATAAATATCATAACTAAAGATATTTATATTTTTAATTAATTTAATTATTTAACAATTAAATAATTAAATAATTATTTAAATACAAATAGATTAATATATGTATTTTATTTACATTAAATATTAATACATATATGTATTATGAAATTAGTCAAATATCTCAATTTGACAATTAATTAATGTGTATTCAAATTAATCTAACATTAAATGCAAATACACAAAACTAAGGAAATGACTATCGGGTTCCTATACACGTATTTTTCGTTTAATCTTTAAACGACTTTATTAATAATCAATATTATTTATAAATGTTGCCCTAGTGCTCTACGAGTATATTTCATTAGTGAGACTCTCTAGATTCAGGTATATTCGTCATGAAATCCAATTTCGTGTCCATAATTTATCCACCCGTAAATTATGACGAACACAGATAAACTCGCTGAATCATACAGGTCGAGGTCATGGCAAATTTATAATTCCTCAGTTACAGGTATCCGGATATATCCCAGAGATATAGATGTAAACGTCAAATCTCTATGGGGATTATCCCATCGACGTCTCTATTAGCAATCTCAAAAAGAACATTTAGAACTGGCTTCTAAACTGTACCACGGGCCCATGGTTTTTATCTGATTGCTAATCATATGGACTACCTATGCTTTGTACACAGAATTGACGGATCCTATCTCGACACACACAGGACACCCTGAGGATCTATCTACACCCAACGAACAGGCGGATGTCTGATCTTAATAGATCGGTGACGTGACTGCCATCTAAGTGTAGAAGATGTCTCATGTGCCCACAGTGGCATCTCAAGTCTAAGAATCACAAGTGCTACTCAACCCGAGAAGATTCTTATTGACGTTGGTGTACCATCCATTAAGAATCTTTGGTGAGTCGTTCAGTGTTTTTCCGCTATAAACACCTACACGTCTATACTAGTCTCCAAGACTTATGGTTCACTGAGAAACCATTGGAATAATATATTACAATATACGACATGTACTGATCTCAACGGGTTTACTTTACTGACCAAGTAGTGTAAATCTTGACCAGAAACTGTCTGAGAATGACAACGTCATGATGCTACTCAATGTCAGTTGCGACACTTTTGCAACAGCACCATGACTAGTCATTCTAAGGTCATTACGTCTTTACCATATTAAAAGATACATTATATTATAGAAACTACATATATTATTCATAATAATAACGTTTTACGGCAGTATTCATAAAGAAATACAACCGGGAATTGGCGCTCTGAGCACCAACCCCAACAAACACTCACTTGCTCTAGTGCCAATAACGATTGTATCTAATACCCATCGACTCCACATATTTATCAAACAACTTCGGAGGTATGACCTTCGTCAGCGGGTCTGCTACATTATCTTCACTCGGTACCTTGCACATGACAATATCCTCTCACGACACAATCTCTTGAATGATGTGGTACTTGCGTTCCACATGCTTCGACTTCTGATGCGCCCTTGGTTCCTTTACTTGCGCAATGGCTCCAGTATTATCACAGTATAACGGAATCGCATTCTCGATACCTGGGATAACTCCCAATTTTTTGATAAAGTTCTTAATCCACACAGCCTCCTTTGCAGCTTCAGAAGCTGCAATATATTCCGCCTCAGTGGTGGAATATGTTGTCGATCCCTGTTTGGAACTCTTCCAACAACTGCACCTCCGTTAAAGGTAAATACGAATCCAGATGTAGACTTTATATCATCGGGATCCGATTGGAAATCAAAATCCGTATACCCGTTAACTTGCAGTTCGTTTCCTCCATAAATTATTAACTTATCCTTAGTACCTTTAAGATACTTCAGGATATGTTTAATGGCCATCCAATGGTCATTACCTGGATTGGACTGATATCGACTAGTTACGCTAACAACGAAACTGATATCAGGCCTCGTACATAACATGACATACATTATGCTACCCAAACATGAAGCATAAGGTTGGTTAGACATTCTAACCTTCTCATCTTCTGTTTGTGAACTCATCTTCTTTGAAGATGAATCTCAAGTCTGAACGGTATGTTTGCTGTCTTATAGTTACCAAAATTATACCGTTCCAAGATCTTATCTATGTACCTTAACTATGATAACCCAATCAGCCTCATTTGTCTATCTCTATCGAGTTTTATCCCTAAAATATAGGTAGCTTCTCCCAGGTCCTTCATGGAGAAATTCTTACAGAGGTATGCTTTGACGCTTTGTAACATACCTAAATCATTCCCAATGATTAGGATGTCATCAACATATAAGACTAAAAATATGACCATGCTTCCACTGGCCTTCTGATACACACAGGATTCTTTCAAATTCTTGAGAAAATCAGACAATCTAATAATCTCGTCGAATCGAAGATTCCAACTTCGTGAAGCTTGTTTAAGTCCATAAATGGACTTCTTAAGCTTACATAACATACCTGAGTTTTTGCTGGATGTGAAACCTTCCGGCTGTTCCATATAGATTTCTTCATCAAGAAATCCATTTAGAAAAGCTGTTTTGACATCCATTTTCCAAATCTCGTAGTCATGATACGCAACTTTTGAAAGCAAAATCTGAATAGACTTAAGCATTGCTACTGGTGAAAAAGTTTCATCGTAGTCGACGCCAGGTCGCTGCGTGTAACCTTTTGCTACTAGTCGGTCCTTGTAAGTTTCAACCTTACCGTTAGACCCGTGCTTCCTTTTGTAAACCCATTTACAACCGATAGGAATAATTCCTTCGGGAAGCGGAACCAAGTCCCAAACTTGATTTTCATGCATTGAGTCTAACTCGAATTTCATGGCACTTTGCCATTTCATGGAGTCGATGTCCAATATTGATTCTCTATAGGTGAAAAGATTAGTCTCTTCTACTAAGAGAACATCTAGACTCTTTTCTTGTATCAAATACAAGCGTTCGGGAGGTCTAAATATCCTTTCAGACCTACGGAGTATGTGTGTTGAAGGTCCTTCATCTATTTGAACTTCAGGTTCCTTCGTTGGTTCGTTGTTTTCAGGTTGGACTTCATCAAGTTCAACCTGTCTATGATTACCACATTCTGACAAAAATTCTACTTCTAGAAATCTTGCGAAGCGAGCTACGAACACATTTCGATGCTCAGTATCATAGAACAGATATCCCCTCGTATTCGAAGGATATCCGACAAACCTAAAATTTTACCCTCGAGGTGAAAACTTATCTTGCTGAGTCACCCTGACATAGACAGGACAACCTCAAACCTTAATGTAATTAAGATTTGGTCTCCTACCGAACCATATCTCATACGGTGTCGTAGGAACAGCTTTTGAAGGAATCTTATTCAAAAGATGTGCAGCTGTTAAAAGAGAGTAGCCCCATAAGAAATATGGCAAATCTGTGAAACTCAACATCGACCGGACCATATCCAATAAAGTCCGATTTCTCCTATCAGACACTCCATTGTGTTGTGGAGTACTTGGATGAGTATATTGAGCGAGAATCCCATTCTCCTTCATATAATCAATGAACTCACCACTCATATATTCTCCGTCTCGATCAGATCGAAGACATTTAATATATTGTCCAGTTTGTTTTTCTACTTCATTTTAGAAATCTTTGAACTTTTCAAAGGTTTTCGATTTGTGTGGCATCAAATAGACATAACCGTACCGTGACAGATCATCGGTAAAGGTAACGAAGTATGAATAACCACTGTGAGCAGTATGACTTAGTGGACCACATACATCAGAATGTATGAGTTCCAGTAAGTTAGTGGCGCGGTGTCCAATACCAGAAAATGAGGCTTTAGTCATCTTACCCTGAATACACGATTCACAAGTTGGATAGGATTCAATGGTGAGATCTGGTATCAAACCATTCCTAACCAATTGGGTAAGGCGTTTAACGCCTATATAACCTAGTCGCATATGCCAAAGTTCAGTATTATTACTTACAGGTAAACTACATTTATTAACTCCAGTATTTAAAATATCTTTTGAAGTTTGCAATGTATAATGCCCATGCTGGTTTGGACAACAAAGGATCTGAATATTACGTTTATCATATAAATACAAAGAACAGTTCTTAATATTAATACAATAACCTTATGTATACAAAAATAGATATAATATTAGTTACACATATAGGTACAAAATGACAGTCATATAATAAAAGTGTCCCATTCAGCAATGAGATCTCGCATACTCCCACTGCAACTGCATCCAGAGAGTCTCCACTCCCAAATCTAATGAGTGGTAAATGTATCACTATTTCTCACTCATTTGACCTAATATTTTGTATAGATTCTGGAGTTTTGTGAATATTTTGATATATTTTGTGGTATTTTGTAGATAAATAAAGTTTCAGGAATCTCTGGAGGTGATTTGGGGCCAAAACAGTGAAAAATAGACAAAAGAGCAATTTGGTAATTTTACGTGTCGCGACGCGCAAGTCATTGGCGTCATGACGCCTAACATGCGCCATGAGCTACTAACGTGCGTCGGGGGACACGTGTCAGAATCTGAAAAGTTTGACTTGCTAACATGTGTCTGCCACGTGTCAACATCACAGCCGATCTACTAACGTACACCGTGCCACATGTCATCATCCTATGGTGCCGACAATCGCCATCACCACATGTCACCACGTGTCATCCCACGTGTCTAACACGTCATTGTCCACATCAGCAGCTGATCGAGTCAACTCACCACATCACCACCACATCATCATTAGCCAATCACAACACGCCACGTGTCGCAATCCTACGGTGCCGACAATCACTTTCACTATGTGTCACCACATCATCACCAAGTCACCGCCACCTCACTGCCACGTCAGCTCAATTATTGAGTTAATCATCCACATCGCCATGTCATTGGCTAAGAATCTCGGCGGACCAACTAGAAGACATGTGTCGCGTCGTGACGCGAAGACCCCATCAATGCCTATAAATTCAGCTCGAGGTTTCAGTTTCAGATGTACCTTCCTCTCTGAATTCTCTGATGTAAATAGGGAGTTTTGTATCTACTTTTATTTAAATTTCAATTTTGTAATTAATTTTAATTACGTTCTGTAACAATAATTTACTTTCTTTACTTTTTCAGTCTTTACTATTCACCTATAAGGAGGTAACTTCCTACTGCTAAAGTGAAAGGTAAAACTTTTAATACTTCTATTTAGATTAATCTCCCTAATTATAATATATTCACTATTTAAAATTTGACTTAATGATGATACCGCTATATTGGCCGGTTGGTAATCAATTATAAACTGCTTTTAATCTGACTAAGCATGGATACCGCCTGGTTGGTCGGTTGGTAATATACCGCATTTATGGCAAGTCAGACTTAATTTGACTTAATCAGATTGCCGCCTATATGGCTGGTTGGTAATACCATCACAAGTTGATATATTATATTAAAGGAGATATCTAAAATAGTAGTACTAAAAACAGATCTTTTAACCCTAGTATTTTATTTTTGTAATTTTACTTTTCAGTATTTACTTTACCATATTTACTTTTCAGCATTTTATTTTATGTAAAGGTTTACTTATTAAGTCTTAAGCTTAATGCGTCTTGTTAATTGGCCACTAATAAGATTGATCTGGTAAATCTAAAATTAACTTGACAAAGGAATTTTAGGTTTCAGCCTTAGACTTAATAGCCCACGATCTTTCTTGAGGATAGATAACCCTTTAATAGATTTCCTTATAGGATAGACATATACCTTTCGGGCGGGGGTAGCCATAATTGGAACTTAAACTTATTGAATCCAGGTAATTTGGTTGACATAGACATATGGTTCAATTGGGTTAAACTGGGTATTTGCGTCTGACCATCGACAGAGGCTTTCTCATAATTTCGTGATCCAGGTTAGTAAACCGATATATTACACAAACATGAAATAACCACTTCATCTTTAAAATGATATTGGAAGAAATCACAACCCTGGATAGTTTTATAAATTTGATTTTTCCTCAACCTACTTTTGCGCAATTTTATTTACATAGTTTTAAATTTAAAATCATCACCATTCCCAATCAATCAATCAACCTATTAGATACTAGTAATCATTTGACCTCATAAAATTAATAGATTTGGTATTAAGTCCTCGTGGTATCGATACTTTTTATACTACTTGAATGATACGTGCGCTTGCGTTATACGCATGTGATTACGCCGGTCAAGTTTTTGGCATCGTTGCTAGGGACTTATTTATCTTTCACTATTAGTTTTGAGGCTAGATACCTTAACTTGTATCTAATTTCTTTTTACTTATTGTTTTTGTTTTCTTGTGTTTCAGGTTCTCAGAAACTACATGAGACGAACCAGAAGCTTTGATTTCTGCAACAGATACTTCGATGCACTTCTATCCAAATATGGAGTTACTCACAAGGTTGCCACTGCTTATCATCCACAATCAAATGGACAGGTTGAAGTTTCAAATAGAGAAATCAAAAGAATCCTAGAAGGAATCGTTGGATCAACAAGGAATGACTGGTCTAAAAAACTTGATGACGCATTATGAACCTATCAGACAGCTTACAAGACATTCATTGGTATGTCCCCATATCGTATGGTGTTTGGGAAATCATGTCATATGCCAGTTGAGCTTGAACACAAGGCGTACTGCGCACTAAAGAAGTTGGAATCTTGATCCACAAGCTGAAGGAGAGAAAAGACTTCACCAACTCAATGAATTTGAGGAATTTCGCCTATAGGCTTATGAGAATGCCAGATTGTACAAGAAAAAGACCAAGAAATGGCATGATCAAAAAATAGTGCACAGACAGTTGGAACCAAGGCAGCAAGTGTTGTTGTACAATTCATGGTTGAAACTTTTCCCTGGAAAGTTGAAATCAAGGTGGTCAGGTCCATTTGTGATCACTCAGGTTTTTCCATATGGAGCTGTTGAGTTACTGGATCCCAACACCAACAACGCATTCAAGGTTAACAGTCAGCGTGTCAAGCACTATTGGAGAGAATCATTTGAGCGACAAAAACAAAGTGTCACACTTTCAGACCAGTCTAACGTTCGAGAAGTCATGTCTAGTTGACGACGTTAAACTTAGCGTTCGTAGAGAGGCAACCCATGCAATTTCTGTATATATTATGATCTGGTGTGTTTTATTTTTGTGTGTTTAATTTTTACAGGTAAAGTCATTTCACGATGGAAGAAGTTCTCGAAAATCTTCACAAGCAATTTCCTTCTCTCTCTCAAAAATCTCTGATGAAAGTCTACAAAGCTCGCTTGGAACGGATGAGATTACTGATGATCAAAGGTATTCATACTGATATTCGTTGGATTATTGAAGCACAGGTCCGATTGGCATGTGAGTCTTCTGAATCTTTTATTTCACATCTGCCTGGTTTTGGAAGAAGCACCTATGCAAAGAAACGTAGAGCTAAGCAAATAGGTGTTTGTTACAAATGTGCACGCTGGAATTGCAATACTCGTTGTCGTTCTTTAGGAATGGTGTCTCATAATCGCGAAGATAAAATTAAAATCATTAGGGATGTCTTGAGTAAGGAGTCTTTAGTCGATATATCTTCGACTCTCGAGATGCATCCCAGTGGATATGTTCACATTGCCTTTCGCAAATTACATACACAATTTCAAAAAGAAAGACAACAGTTAAGCCTTGGGAATCTGACTCAAAAAGACCATGTTTGCCAATTTATAAGAAAATTGGATGGGAAGCTTGTCCCTAACGCATAGACGTCAATCAAGCCGCTACGTTTCTTGTACATATTATATCTCTTTGTCTTTTCCTAATAATTGTGATTTGTTTTGTTGTTTTCTTTTATTTTCTCCGACAGGATCCAAACCTTTTTGACTTTCACGATTTATTTTACTGTTAACTAATAATTTTCATTTGGCAGGTACTAATGCTATTATTTTACTCACCCTTTTCAGGTGTTATAAATTCAACTCATCATTGCACTTTTGAAGACATCCAGAGTAAAACATGGAAGCCACTTCAATAAGACGAGTTGAAAACATCTGTGTGTTTTTCGGTACTAGTGTTGGTGTTAAGCCACAATACGTAGCAGCAGTACATGAATTGGGATGAGTCATAGCTGAGAAGAATATGCACCTAGTATATGGCATAGGCAATCTTGGACTAATGGGGATCGTTTCAAATGTCGTACATGATGGAGGCAGTCAAGTTCTGGGAATCATTCCAAAATCCTCGGCAGAGGCGGATCTTATAGGATCATCAAACGGAGAAGAAATGATTGTACCAGGTATATCTGAATGACTGGTGGAAATGATTAACCATTCTGGTGCTTTTATTGCTTTGCTAGGTGGTTTGGGCACGTTGGAGGAGATTTTTACAGTACTATCTTGGGCGAACTTGAACATACACCAGAAACCAATTGGATTGTTCAACGTAAATGGATTTTATGATTTTCTTTGTGTCTTTCTAGATGGTGTCCTGAGAAATGGGTTCGTGTCAAAACCTTTAAAAGAACTCATCTTCACCGCCAGAACTGCCCAGGATTTAATTGACCAAATCTTAGCCTATGAACCACAAATTGACCCTATCCTTTCAAATATAAAATGGTCCGAGGACGATCAATGTAAGAGACGTCAGATTAATCTGGATCTTAACCTTTAAGTTTTCGTGTAGAATTTCAGTTAACCGGTACTATCTTCTAAACTCTTCTTCTACTGTTTAAGACATTAAGGACAATATCTCATTTAGGTTTGGGGTAGGGAATTAGTTGATCAGTATCTTGTTTTTAGTTTTAGTCCAAATGTTTTCGAAAAATATAAAAAAATTGAAAATTTTTCAAAAATTACAAAAAAATTTTGTGTTTTTGTTTTTATTTTGACTAAAAAGGTGAAAATGGTGAGAGATAGATGTGTAGGGAGTTCCCATTCCTGATACGTATTTCAACCCATTTTCGAAACAAGTTAATTTTTGTTTATTTCCTTTTGAATTATTTAATTTGTAAATTCTCCATAAAATTGACTAAAATTGATCTTCATATGCTCAGTTGGCAGGTATTATCAACATGCATGGTAACATACAGACATAAGCTGTAATTGAAAAGTTTGTAATATTCAGTTCTCTAGTTTAATTGGAGGAAGCATCTATGAAAAACATTGGAGTAAAAAAAAACGTCTGAGATCCGAGTTATTAAGTCCGTAGGGGTGTTTTAACACTTAGTGCCCTAAAACCAACTGGTTTGGGAGTCATTAGCCCAAAGCTCGCTACATGGATCAAGGATGTTGCAAAAATATATATATCTGAAGTCATAGTAATCAAGTCCGTAGGGGTGTCTTAACACCTGATGCCCTAAAGCCAACTGGTTTGGGAGCCACCGACCCAACACTCACTACATAGATGGAAGATATTGTATATAAATAAAAAAAAAATCAAAATCAAAAAATCAAGAAAAAAAATCAGAAAAATTATTCCATTGTTGTAAAAAGGTGTGAATTCTGATAAAACTTTAGAACAAAAATATTACTCTCTTATCAACTGCACTTGTGACTGTTGTGGGCAAAAATGAGTTGATTAATATTTTGTTGGTTATGTATATGGAGAATGGTAAATATATTCGGAGAATTTACTTATTTGGTAATTTAGAAAGAAAGAAAACAACTAGTGACTTGGAGTAAAAGTTTCACCTGATTAGTCACTGACTTCTTTATTCTCTTTTCTCTTGTCTTTTTGCTTTGTGTGCATTAGTTTCACTACCTTTTTACTTTTGTAAAATATTTGTGGGTACATTGCTGTAAACCCTCACGAGACTACAACTCGTCCACTAGGAACACATAGGGGTTTAAAGGCTTGTTGCATACGCTAAATGCAACAGTGATCCCTATAAAAGTGGCTTAGTTAAATTTTATTTTAAAGATGTTTATGTTATTTTATTTTGTGTTTTGCTCGACGACTAGCAAAATGTTAGGTTTGGGGGTGTGATGAGTGGTAAATGTATCACTATTTCTCACTCATTTGACCTAATATTTTGTATAGATTCTGGATTTTTGTGAATATTTTGATATGTTTTGTGGTATTTTGTATATAAATAAAGTTTCAGGACTCTCTGGAGGTGATTTGGGGCCAAAACAGTGAAAAACAGACAAAAAGGCAATTTGGTAATTTTGTGCGTCACGACGCGCAAGCCATTGGCGTCGCGACGCCTAACATGCGCCATGAGCTGTTAACGTGCGTCGGGGGACACATGTCAGAATCTGAAAAGTTTGACTTGCTAACGTGCGTCTGCCACGTGTCAATATCACAGCCGATCTACTAATGTGTGCCATGACACGTGTCATCATCCTATGGTGCCGACAATCGCCATCGCCATATGTCGTCACGTGTCATCCCACGTGTCTAACACGTCATCGTCCACATCAGTAGCTGACCGAGTCAACTAGCCACGTCACCACCATATCATTATCAGCCAATTATAACGCGCCACGTGTCATAATCCTACGGTGCCGACAATCACTATCGCCACATGTCCCCACATCATCACCACATCACCGCCACGTCACTGCCATGTCAGCTCAATTATTGAGTTAATCATCCACATCGCCACGTCATTGCATAAGAATCTCGGTGGACCAACCAGAAGCTGACACGTGTCATGTCACGACGCGGAGACCCCATCAACGCCTATAAATTCAGCTCGAGGTTTCAGTTTCAGATGTACCTTCCTCTCTTAATTCTCTGATGTAAATAGGGAGTTTTATATTTACTTTTCTTTAAATTTCAGTTTTGTAATTAATTTTAATTACGTTATGTAATAATAATTTACTTTCTTTACTTTTTCAGTCTTAGTATTCAACTATGAGGAGGTAACTTCCAACTGCTATGGTGAAAGGTAAAACTTTTATTACTGCTATTTAGATTAATCTCCCTAATTATAATATATTCACTATTTAAAATTTGACTTAATGAGGATACCGCTATATTGGCTGGTTGGTAATCAATTATAAACTGTTTTTAATCTCACTAAGCATGGATACCGCTTGGTTGGTCGGTTGGTAATATACCGCCTTTATGGCAGGTCAGACTTAATTTGACTTAATCAGATTACCGCCTATATGGCTGGTTGGTAATACCATCACAAGTTGATATATTATATTAAAGGAGATATCTAAAATAGTAGTAGTAAAAGTATATCATTTAACCCTAGCATTTTATTTTTGTAATTTTACTTTTGGAGTATTTGTTTTACCGTATTTACTTTTCAGCATTTTATTTTATGTCTTTTACTTTTAAGTTTTTTTACAAGCCCTAGTTATGAGTCGTAACTAAGTTAGTTATCTAGGGTTGTGATGAATTCTAATATCACCAGTTTATAAGGGGTTATTTTGTAGTTTGGGTAATTTAAAGGTTTACTTATTAAGTCTTAAGCTTAATGCGTCTTGTTAATTGGCCACTAATAAGATTGATCTGGTAAATCTAAAATAAACTTGACAAAGGAATTTTAGGTTTCAGCCTTAGACTTAATAGCCCACGATCTTCATTGAAGATAGATAACCCTTTAATAGATTCCTTACAGGATAGACATATACCTGTCGGGTGGGGGTAGCCATAATTGGAACTTAAACTTAATGAATCCAGGTAATTTGGTTGACATAGACATATGGTTCAATTGGGTTAAACTGGGTATTTGCGTCTGCCCATCGACATATATTTTCGCGTAATTTCGTGTTTCAGGTTAGTAAGCCGATATATTACACAAACATGAAATAACCACTTCATCTTTAAAATGATATTGGAAGAAATCACAACCCTGGATAGTTTTATAAATTTGAATTTTCCTCAACCTACTTTTGCGCAATTTTATTTACTTAGCTTTAAATTTAAAATCATCACCATTCCCAATCAATCAATCAACCTATTAGATACTAGTAATCATTTGACCTCATAAAATTATTAGATTAGATATTAAGTCCTCGTGAGATCGATACTTTTTTATACTACTTGAACGATACGTGCGCTTGCGTTATATGCATGTGATTACGCTGGTCAAGTTTTTGGCATCGTTTCCGGGGACTTATTTATCTTTCACTATTAGTTTTGAGGTTAGATACATTTACTTGTATCTAATTTCTTTTTACTTATTGTTTTTATTTTCTTGTGTTTCAGGTTCTCAGAAACTACATGAGATGAACCAGAAGCTTTGATGTCGATGCTCTCTCTCTCCTCAGCTGGGCAATATAGTCAGGACAGTTCTTTTTCTAGTGCTCGACTTTGCTGCAGTGATGGCATTGGTCATCAAAAGCCCTCTTGGACTTTGCTATCTTTGCTTGTGGTTGAGGACCGAGACATTTCTTCTTCTTTCCCTTTGACCAAGTCTGAGAAGAAGCAGAAAGTGAAGTAGGTCTAGGAGGGCGAGTCGGTACTCTCTTCTTGAGGTCCTCTTCCGTCGTGAGCAACATCCTATCCAGCTCTTGGTAGGTACAAATAATCTCGTTCATGTTGAAGTACATCACAAACTAGCGATAAGAAGCTGAGAGTGAACCAAGAATGACACTCCTACTGAGAATGTCATTCAGAATGAGATTATGTTGCCTCAATTGATCGATCAAATCGATCATCTGAAGAACATGTAGGCTAACAGCTTGCCCCTCATCCAATCGCGCATGGAACAGTTCCATTGCGACCTTGTGAACAACAACTTATTCTTAGTTCTCAAACGATTGTCTTAATAGTGTCATCATACTATACACATCTGACATGCCAACTTAAGATGTATAATTTAACTTTTAAATCATCATCCTTCCAAGCTTGGAAGACTTCACATTTTTCCGGTGTAGTGTCCTCTGCCACAGCAAGGGGCAGTGGACCCTCAAGAACATATCCCAACTTCTCAGAGTCGAGGAAAATCCTCAAATCCAAATCCCAATCAGCGAAGTTATCAGCGCCTCTGAGTTTGTTCGCATCAAGTATACGCGCAAACTGGTTAGTGGATGGTGCCGCCATAGCAAATCTATCATATAGATCACGAAAAACGGTTAGCAGAAAATAAGCAGTTTCATATAATATCATAAGCATAAACTAGATCATGATTTTTAATCTAAAAATGCCCATCCCACTAAATCATGCAATACTGTAATCCCCAAATAGAATACAAAGATTTAATAATTAAATTAAATACTAATAGTGAAAAGTGGATCCCGTGAATATATTTCAGCTCACAGTAGAGGCACGGTCTCGCCTATGTATATTCATCAGGTAGACAACTCATTTGTCAATCACTCACTAGTGACTCCTGGTTTCCGGTCCTGGTCGTTTCTCGTTGTGACTGCTAAGGCAGGCCCACAAGGAGACGTACCAAGGTTAAACTCATCAATGATAAACTCAAGCTACTTGCGTAACCCTGACAGCTAGGGCACGTTCAGGATTGTGCTTTCACTTGAATTTATCTAGTGTCTGATATACATCAGGTATAAATAAATCTATATCGGCTACACCCTCACAGTAGAGGCACGATCTCGGATGTAGTCACGGAAAAATATTCATAAACCGTATTGACAAGACGAACCATATTGTTGGACAATTATGACCCATAGCATCACTATTTGTACAGAACATGGTGTTGTTGTACAAATTAACTATGTGACAAATGAAATTGCTCTTTTATCATTTGTAATTGGATTACCAAGATACATAAATGATAAAAGTCCATATGATTAGTTCCGGATTAGTAAGATTTGAGACAGTATTAATCCACTAAGGTTTAATCATTAAAATATCCCTAGTCGTAGTATTATCAAGATTGGACATCGATAATGCGTAATAGACTAGTATTGCACTTGTGCGCGTTGTGGGAGCATAACGACATAGTTCTCATATATTTAAGTATTGGATACTTATGCAAGTGTAATAGGAGGTTGTGTTTACCGATGGTACGGAAACAGCTTCGCTCTGGATAGACCCCTCAGAATTCCATTGGTAGTATGACTATTTGTCTATGGAAGTCCGAATCAGGGTAGGTGTATTTGGTCTTAACCTGAGACTTACAACGCTAATACTTGTGACAATCAATATACTTTGGTTTTGGTCGTCCATGGCTTTAACAAGTTCTGTGTATGCCTCTTCTGGGTATATTGAGAATCGTAGTGTATTGTGTGTGATGTCAAGATGGAAGTATCACTTCAGTCATATGGAGATGATGGTCACGTAGGATCTTGTGCGCGTTGTGGGAGCATAACGACATAGTTCTCATATATTTAAGTATTGGATACTTATGCAAGTGTAATAGGAGGTTGTGTTTACCGATGGTACGGAAACAGCTTCGCTCTGGATAGACCCCTCAGAATTCCATTGGTAGTATGACTATTTGTCTATGGAAGTCCGAATCAGGGTAGGTGTATTTGGTCTTAACCTGAGACTTACAACGCTAATACTTGTGACAATCAATATACTTTGGTTTTGGTCGTCCATGGCTTTAACAAGTTCTGTGTATGCCTCTTCTGGGTATATTGAGAATCGTAGTGTATTGTGTGTGATGTCAAGATGGAAGTATCACTTCAGTCATATGGAGATGATGGTCACGTAGGATACGGAACTAGTACTCTTTAGTACTGCAATCATCGGGATAATATGACTAGGTCATGATTATTCGATTATAGAGACTAGTTACCAGAGATCCGACATGTGCTTCGTACGGGGCATACACAATTCCGGCCACAGACCTAACACGTGACATCTGATATTGGATCGCTATACGATATAGATTACATATTCCTTTAAGAATATTTCTGGAGAATTGGGTAGGCACGGTGCTTTGCTAGAAGCCAACCATGTCTTGTAAATCGGTAAAAACGTAGTATAAGGTACGTACGTGTTCGGATAGTCCGACGACCGGATTTACTGCCAACATATCCAGGGATCGCATGGGTCGCTTCCCGAAGATTCACCGATGACGTATGACTCACACATAATTAATCTGAGATTAATTATAAGAGAGAGAAAATTAATCTAGGATTAATTACGGAGATATTTTATCTAGGATAAAATACTATTTAAAGAGAGAGAACGATTAATTTAGAATTAATCGATAAAATAATATATTCGATATATTAAATGAAATTGGATTTTGACGCGGAATTAAAATTGGATTTTAATTCGGGCAAACGAGTTAATTTAGAATTAATTCGCTAGCGACGTGAATAGTAATTTTGCTAGGCATAATTATTTAATTAAATTTGATTTAATTACGACGCAACGGAAAATTCGTTAATTCGGAATTAGCGAACCTGATCCCGGGAATGTTTGCGGGCCCACTCGTATTTCAAATCAAGTGGGGCCCACAAGTCACATCACGCGTCACATCATTAGTCATTCTTGTGATGGAAGTCACATCAACTTTGAGTGATGTGATGGATGTCACTTTTGTGAGTGATGTGAGTTGTTGGAAGGCTTTAATGCCTTGTACCTTTTTTTGAATTTGGTAATTGATTTTTTGGTATTAGATTTTTGAAATCCAAAATAACAAAAACACAAATCATTTTTCCATCCTCTCTCATCTCCCTCTCACGGCTTTTGAAGCCATTTCTCTCTAAAATTTCTCTCATGGCCGAGAGATAGAAGAAGCAAATGAATGAATTTGTGGTAAATTTATTCCAAGTGCTAGCACACTAAAGAGGTCTTACGAAGGTGATAGGGAAACCCATTCATGAGCTTGGAATCTCAAATCAAATCTTGGAGCTTGAAGACAACACAAGGAGCACAAAAATGACGCATGGCCGAGAGCTTCAAGGGAGCAAAAACATGTTTGTGTTCATCGCATCGCAAAGCCGATCAAAGTGAGTATTTCCGCAACTTTACTTTGTTGTATTCACACGTTGATATGCTTAATATGATCTTGGTTTGACCTAGGAAATCGAACACATATAACATACATCAAATATATAATTACATTTAAACCTTATTAATTAGGGATTTTCCGCTAAGTGT
Organism: Zanthoxylum bungeanum; assembly: GCA_019454045.1. Classification (NCBI taxonomy): domain Eukaryota; kingdom Viridiplantae; phylum Streptophyta; class Magnoliopsida; order Sapindales; family Rutaceae; genus Zanthoxylum; species Zanthoxylum bungeanum. The sequence continues at coordinate 79,138 of SKCR01036155.1, forward strand.
CATACACCCTGAATCTAATCAAATTAGATCAAAACATGCATGTATAAAGTTAAGAAAACAGGATTAAACATTGAATTTAAAAGGGCTCATCATATTATGGGGCCTAGAATCAGACTCTCTCTGATACCATTTTGAAGGGGTTTTAGGGCGGAAATCCGGTAATGCAGCGGAACAGTGGAAAATCAAAATTTTCTGATTTCAAAACTTTTTCTCGGATTAATAAATAATTTATCTATTTAATTATCCAATTATCAAATTATGAAATATTACACAAGAAATAAAATTTTTGTGTAAATACCAAATTGCCTCAAAACTTTGTATTTTGTTCATTTTAGTCCGAAATTGTTCGAAACAATTTTGGATGATTCTAAATCATTACCAATATGAATTTAACATGTCCTACATATCAAAATTCAATTTTCAACAAAAAACCCAAAATATCAAGCCTTGGCCGAGAGCCTCATTTGAGGACATAATGTGCATTTTGCACTTCACATGTTCAAAACACATTAAGATGATATCCAATCAACATAAGATTTTATATGTATCATATACACATCCAAATACACAACATAAATGAAAAGCCTCAAAGTTGGAAGTGGTCTTCAACCCTAATTTTTCAATTTCATCAAATTGGACAAATTAAACCAAATTAGCAAAATCCAACACTTCAATCATGTTTCTTCCACACCAATCAAGCCTCACCACAATGAAAAAACTATAGAACAAATCTAGGTCATTTAAGATTGGGTCAATAACTCTAGAATGGCAACAAGTTTCTAAAACCATCAAAAGAATGCGTGTTAACATATTAGAAGCATTCTTTGATCTTTATACATGCTCAACACAATTCAAAACTTCCATCCTCCAAAAATACATATAATAAAGAATAGAAAAACATAAGAACATCACAAGATGAAGCCCACAACAAGAGGAACATTTTTCTCTCTAATGATAAGTTGGAAATACTTACTAAATTCCAAGTTTTTCTTTGTTTTTTCTTTTCTTTATCTCAAGCTTCTATGTCTTCTTTCAATGGAGTTTTAGGTCAGTGTTTTAAGTTAATGAAACCCTAAAATGAAAACAAAACAATTTATACCTCCAATATTAGCACATGGCCGAATTTGGTGTATAAAGAAATATCATGATATTTTTTGTTTCATTTAATTTTTACAACTTGTTTTAATGATCATTACATATTAATGATATTTTCAACTAAGTCAACAATTGCAACTAAGTCATTAAAATAAATATCATAACTAAAGATATTTATATTTTTAATTAATTTAATTATTTACCAAATAAATAATTAAATAATTATTTAAATACAAATATATTAAATAAATGTATAATATTTACATTAAATATTAAATACATATATATATATATATATATATTTATGATATTAGTTAAATATCTCAATTTGACAATTAATTAATGTGTATTCGAATTAATCTAACATTAAATGCAAATACACAAAAACTAAGGAAATGACTACCGGGTCCCTACACATGTATTTTTCATTTAACCTTTAAACGAATTTACAAATAATCAATATTATTTATAAATATTGCCCTAGTGCTCTACGAGTATAATTCATTAGTGAGACTCTCTAGATTCAGGGATATCCGTCACGAAATCCAATTTTGTGTCCATAATTTATCCACCTGTAAATTATGACGAACACGGATAAACTCGCTGAATCATACAGGTCGAGGTCATGGCAAATTTATAATTCCTCTGTCATAGGTATCTGGATATATCCCAGAGATATAGATGTAAACGTCAAATCTCAATGGGGATTATCTCGTCGACGTCTCTATTAGCAATCTCAAAAAGAACATTTAGAAATGGCTTCTAAACTGTACCACGGGCCCATGGTTTTTATCTGATTGCTAATTATATGGACTACCTATGCTCTGTACACAGAACTGACGGATCCTATCTCGACACACACAGGACACCCTGAGGATCTATCTACACCTAACGAACAGGCGGAGGTCTGATCTGAATAGATCGGTGACGTGACTGCCATCTTAGTGTAGAAGATGTCTCATGTGCCCACGTGGCATCTCAAGTCTAAGAATCACAAGTGCTACTCAACCCGAGAAGATTCTTATTGACGTTGGAGTATCATCCATTAAGAATCTTCGGTGAGTCATTCAGTGTTTATCCGCAATAAACACCTACACGTCTATACTAGTCTCCAAGACTAATGGTTCATTGAGAACCATTGGAATCATATATTCCAGTATACGACATGTACCAGTCTCAACCGGTTTACTTTACTGACCAAATAGTGTAAACCTTGACCAGGAACTGTCTGAGAATGACAACATCATGATGCTACTCAATGTCAGTTGTGACGCTTTTGCAACAGCACCATGACTAGGCATTCTAAGGTCATTACGTCTTTACCATATTAAAAGATACATTATATTATAGAAACTGCATATATTATTCATAATAATAACGTTTTACAACAGTATTCATAAAGAAATACAACCGGGAACTTGCGATCTGAGCACCAACCCCAACATCATCTCATCAACCCCTTGAGGTGTCTTAGGAGATTGTTCCTTAGACAAATAAATTCCATGACTGAAAGGTAAATTACCTTTCTTGGAATTCTGCATACCAAATCATACAAGAATCTTGTCGATATAGGTTACTTGGGACATTACTAATAGTAGTTTCTTGTAATCCCGAATGATCTGGATCCCAAGTACAGAACTTGTCTCTCCCAAATCTTTCAATTGGAATTGGTTAGCTAGCCAGATTTGGGCTATGGGCGCAGCGGAAGCGCGGGTTCGGGTGAAATCGTATTTTAAAACTTTTTCAAAATACCAAATAAATTATTCAATATCTAATATGAATAATTATTCATATTTCACCTAAATCTATTTATTTAATATCAAATATTAACATAAACATAGTCGAAACTTCGCGAAACTTTTACGAAAACCGATTTTCTGAAAAATGGCCTAAAACGCGTTTTTGACCGAACCGACTACCCGACACTGATGAAAACTGCCCAGGTTAGATCCAATAGTGTCAGGGCATTTCATGGGATGCTAGAACAGTGACGGAATCACTGTTTGGATAGCCGTCACCCGGTTGGCTCAAAATCCACCCGGTAATTGTCGTTTTTGGCCCTTTTCACTTATTTTAAGTCGGAAACACTTTCCGGAAATTGTGCCAACTCCCAAAACACATCCATTACATTCATATGACAACAAAATCATCACATAATTTCTAGTTTGGGCAGATCTGATCTGCAGACCAAAAATTCTCATTTTTCATGCCTTAAACCCAATTTATTCAAGATTAATCAAATTAATCAAACACCAAATGAGTCCCACCACATATGAAAAAATCTAGAACAATTCTAGTATATCTAAGAGTGGATCAATAACTCAAGAATGGCAAAAATATTATCCAACAATAATTTGAAAAAAATTGGAATGAAATTACATTAATTCCACCAAATATCTACTTCACACATGCCTTATCTTCCTTTTCCAACAATCACATACAAAAGCCCCAATTTTTGACAAGTAAATGAACCCTAGAACTTTTCTAAGAAATCAAGAAACAAAAATCAAATTTCCAAGCTTTAGAGATTTAAAGATTACCTCTTAAACTTCAAAATTCCACAAGCCTTTTTCTTGATTTTCCTTGACTTGTATGCTTGAATCATCAAGAAAAAATTGAAAACCCATTTCCATGGAGGTTTCGCCAGCAATGAGAAATGTCAAGAGAGAGAAAATCAAATCATCTCACTTTCTTGTTTGTGTTGACCGAATGTGGTCATTAAAAATGAGGGAATATTGTCTTTTTTATTTTAATCAAATTAAAAACCATTAACCTTTATAATATCCAATCAAAATTGGACAAATAAAACTGTAATAAAAGACATGCCAAATGTTCCAATAATCTGTCACTATTTGTCATACTAATTATGACGTTGGTGTACCATCTATACGAGTCAACTTTGGTGTACAATCTTAGATCTATGATTCAATGCTAAGTTCTGGAATTGATATCAAATATCACTCCCACAACAAGTTATAGGATAATTTTCTTCGATAAGAAAACAACAGAACCATTATGTATCAGATACTTTGTAAATGATTCAGACATCCTATAAGACTTATACGGAAGTTGGCTAAGGGTCTTTTCATCTTATTAATTACGTAGTTCCATTATAATTTATCATTTTGACATTTGATAAATGATAATGATAAACTTTCTGAAGTCAAATAAACTTTCTAAAGTCAAATGTCTCGAGACATGAACTATTCAAGTCAATTCTTATTGCATAAGAAACTATAATTTCTAGAATAATATCCTAAAGCATATATCTTTTTAGATTACCTAATTGCAACTTAGAAACTAAGTCACAAGCCATCTTGATTTTCAAGAAAATCGGAACAATAGTTCCCGATGGTTTCAACTAATCTAACAATATCTACGTCTACTGTCTTTCTAGAACCTATTCTAGAACTACGCAACCATTGGTAAAGTCAGAAAACCTATTCTAATAATAGACATGCATTGAATTAGAAGCATAAACCTATAAACAGTATAGACTAAAGGAAAACTAAAACAGTAAATTCCATAAAATTACGCACTACTTAAGTTATGAATTTTAAACTCAGCAGTGTCTCCCACTACTTTACGTAATACCGCAATCCCCAACGGACAATGAGAATTTGATAATTAAATCGAATTCCATAGTTAGAGTAGGATCTCATGAATATATTTCGACTCACAGCTTTGGCACGATCTCACCTACGTATATTCATTAGGTAGACAACCCTTTGTCAATCACTCACCAATGACTCCTGGTTTTGGTACTGACCGTTTCTCGCTGTGACAGCTTTGGCACGTTCACAGGGAGGCGTATCAAGGCTACACTTGCCAATGATAAACTCAAGTTACCGATGTAGTCCTGACAGCTTTGGCACTTTCAAGATTTCCACTTTCACTTGAATTTTTCTAGTATCAATATACAACATGTATGGATAAAATTCTATAAACTACACCCTCACTGCTTTGGCACGATCTCGAATGCAGCCATAGAAAGTTACCCATAAATCGTATTAACAAGACGGACCAAGAAACAGATATCCAATACACATTACTTTATAACCATATTTAAAAATGGGGATTTTCCTATGGAAGCTACAATCTACATCAAATGAAAAATTTTTATTTAAATCATTTTCTAAACAATTCAATTCTACCTTAGAACATATAACTCAATCTAACAATTAAATTTTGTTACATATTCTTTAGTGAAGAACTGAAAAGAAAGGAAACGTATCTAGATTCTAGGCATGTGCGAACATTAAAATTGGATTAAATATCAATATCAAGCATAGCGCGGGTTCGGGCGAAAACGTATTTTAAAACTTTTTCAAAATATTAAATATCTTATATGAATAATTTATTCATATTTCACCTAAACCTATTTATTTAATATCAAATATCAACATAAACATAGTCGAAACTTCGCGAAACTTTTACGAAAACTGATTTTCCGAAAAATGGCCTAAAACACATTTTTGACCGAACCGACTACCCGACACTTATGGAAACTGCCCATGTTAGATCCAATAGTGTAGGGCAGTTCATGGGCTACCTGAACAGTGATGGAATCACTGTTTGGATAGCAGTCACCCAGTTGGCTCAAAATCCACCTGATAATGCCGTTTTTGGCCATTTTCGCATATTTCAAGTCGGAAACACTTTCCGGCAATTGTATCAACTCCCAAAACACATCCATTACATTCATATGACAACAAAATCATCACATAATTTCCAGTTTGGGTAGATCTGATCTGCAGACCAAAAATTCTCATTTTTCATGCTTTAAATCCAATTTATTCAAGATTAATCAAATTAATCAAACAACAAATGAGTCCCACCACATATGAACAACTCTAGACCAATTCTAGGCTATCTAAGAGTGGATCAATAACTCTAAAATGACAATAATATTATCCAATAATAATTTGAACAAAATTGGAATGAAATTACATTAATTCCATCAAATATCTACTTCACACATGCCTTATTTTCCTTCTCCAACAATCACAAACAAAAGCCCAAATTTTTGACAAGTAAAGGAACCCTAGAACTTTTCTAAGAAATCAAGAAATAAAAATCAAATTTCCAAGCTTTAGAGATTTAAAGATTACCTCTTAAACTTCAAAATTCCACAAGCATTTTTCTTGATTTTCCTTGACTTGTATGCTTGAATCATCAAACAAAAATTGAAAACCCATTTCCATGGAGGTTTCGGCAGCAAGGAGAAATGGACAAGAGAGAGAAAATCAAATCATCTCACTTTCTTGTTTGTGTTGACCGAATGTGGTCATTAAAAAGGGGGGAATATTGTCTTTTTTATTTTAATCAAATTAAAAACCATTAACCTTTATAATATCCAATCAAAATTGGACAAATAAAAGTGTAATAAAAGACATGCCAAATGTTCCAATAATATGTCACTATTTGTCATACTAATTATGACAAATGGATAAGATATTTCAATGTTTCAATTATTTAATTATTTAACAATTAAATAAATAAATAAATAAAAACCATATATGTATTTTTATTTACAATAAATAACAAATACATATATTTATGGCATGTGTCAAAATCTCATTTGACGAATAATTAATGTGTATCTAATCTTATTATGTATCAAATACAAATACACAATAATTATTAGCGGACAAAATCCCTTAATTGCACGTGTTATCGTTTAACGATTAAACGATATGAATTAACTCACTTAATCCGGTGAAGTATAACGAATAATTCGTATTATTTATATCGCATTGCCCAAGTGCTCAACGAGTACACTTCATATTGCGGAACTCTCTAAGTTTAGGTTTATCCATCACGAAATCCAATTTCATGTCCATAATCCACCCACTCATGGATTATGACGACCACAGATAATCTCGCTAAACTATGCAAGCCGAGGTCATAGCATACATATAATCCCTCCATCATATGCCATCCGTATTATACTTGGGATATGGATGAGAACATCAAATCTGTTCGGTATAATACAGTCAACTTTCAATTTACAATATCTAAATAACACTCGAAACTGATTTCCGAAGCTGTACCATAGCCATGGATTTACTAGATCATAAACAAATGCTAGATGCATATGCCCTGTACACAGGACTGACGGATCCTATCTTGATACGCATAGGATATCATGAGCATCTGTCCACACCCAACGAACAGGCGAAGGTCTGGCCATGACTAGATGGTTGACGTGACTGCCATCAAAGTGTGGAGGATAGCTCATATATCCATAGTGGTATCGCAAGTTGAAGGACCATTATGCTCGCTCAACTCGAGAAGGTTCCTATTGACGTTGGTGTACCATCTATTAGGAAACCTTCAGTGAGTCATTCAGTGTCTTATCAAAAAAATACCTACACGTTTATACGAGTCTTCCGAGACTCATGGTTCACTGGGATAAACCATCGGGCCAAGTCACGATATACGTCATATACTGGTCTCAGCGGATTTTACTAACCGACATGTGCTAGCAAATCTTGACCAGGAACTTTATTTATGGATATACAACTAATAGTGCACTTCCCAATGTCAATTACAAACTATGTTGTAACTGCGCACTATATTGTAAATCCTAGGGTCTTTGTCTAATATACACGTATCACTGAACCAGATTCAGTTTCGATCTAATCGTAATCAGATATCTAATCGTGATTAGATCGAATAAGTGTATAAAAGACAAGGGTACTACCATTAAATTAGTAATATTATGGAAAATACAATTGCTCATATTTATGAATCGGACATAAATACAATCTGGATTGGCACTCCGAGCACCAACCCTAACAATTTCTCCCACTTGCTCTAGTGTCAATCCATGGTATTTCATACATATCTCAATATGTATCACATACTCATGGCCCTCAAGAGCTCACCAGCACTCAAGAGGTAGGCACCAACTAGTAATCATGCTTTAAAAAATCGAGTCTGTCCAACAAGCCAAACCGTTTTCCTTAGCTAGCATCATTCATATTTTGCAGAATCCAAATTCCACATCAATATTGTACTATAGCTATTGAGTTGTCTATGTATTTAGAAATCAAATCCAAATACCATGAGACAACCGCAAGCCCTAGACTAATAATAAAACTTCTAATCTTTGAGGTCACTATGCAACTTCATAAGTCGATACTTCATAAGTTACAACTGATTCCACTAATTCAGTAGAATCAACGGTGACACTCCCACTGCATTTTTTCTGACTTTATATGACATAGACCATCTAATGTCAAAATTAGAATCAAAATTAATCTAACCTTATGGTTGCTGACTAAAATCTCCATGAATCGGAAACTCGTTCTTAATATCTCAAAGATCACAAAGAACATGTTTCAAGACGCATCTTATGGTTTACAGCATATCAAAACAACCCGTAACAATTATGATTAGATTTATATCTTTAATCGTACATAATATAGCATTCATTACGCCATCATCCTATGATGTATAAGATTGATTAGACATTCCAATCAATCTATCTTTCAACAAAGGAATCATCATTTACGAAAGATGAATACTATATATATAAAATACACGTTAACTGTCAAACAGTTATACTAACTGTCATACAGATAGTCTAACTGTGTCCTTTATGAGATCATATCTAATATGCGACTAATGTGAGTTTCTCACAAGTCTCTCAGTTTATATCTTATATATAAAAATTTATATCAAATATATCAGATATTACTCCCACTGATTCCACAGAGAAAATAAGACTTAAGGATATATAACACTAGAAAGAAAATTGTATGCTCAGAAACGTATTCTCTATATTTCGATAAAACCAGACAATCTGACTGATATCAAAAACAGAGAACACGGATTTCCGGAAAGCTTATCTGAGTCTACAATGGGCTCCATAAGCTAGTATATCAAACTGTGATCTTAACAGAATACAAACTCCAGGGCCATTCTAGAATGAACTCTTCAAACAAAGAAATCACAACGGATCTCTCATTCGAAGAAATAACTCAAGAACGCTATTTTGCATTCTTTAGCCAAAACCACGATTTAATATCAACATTAACCAACAGATCCTTAATTGTCCAATCAGTGCGACAAGAGACAAGCTTCCTCGGAATCTACAATAGACTACTGAGTATAACCTATTCACTGTCATACTATAAAGGTCAAAACTTTATCGAGCTCACTTTGCTTTTGCTGTGCAAACCATTTGCACATTTTATGACCTATTCATAACGAAAGCCTAATCAAGTTCAAAACTTGATCGTAGTAAGCCATGAACAATCTTAGATCTATGGTTCAATGCTAAGTTCCGGAATTGATATCAAATATCGCTCCCACTACAAGTTATAGGATAATTTTCTTCGATAAGAAAACAACAGAACCATTATGTATCAGATACTTTGTAAATGATTCTGACATCCTATATGACTTATACGGAAGTTGTCTAAGGGTATTTTCATCTTATTAATTACGTAGTTCCATTATAGTTTATAATTTTGACATTTTACTTCAGAAAGTCAAATCTTTTCAGCAATTGTCAACATCCAATGTTAACCATCAAGTAACAAAACAATTTTATTACTCGGGATCGAAGAAAAGATATTCTATCAAATAGAATAAAATATTCCATTAAATAGAATAAATGATAAACCTATCACTCGTACCTCCGAGGTACAAGTACTTTCAATTATATAACTATTATATAAAAGAAAGATTCAAATCTCAAACTTTTCAAGATTAGAATTTTCTATAATACATATCATATATGTAACTGTAGAAACGAATGGAACCTTAATTAAAGAGATGAATTAGTATTACTGGAGCATAACCCCAAAGAGTATTGAAAAACTAATTCGGTAATACTCAATATCATCGAATCAAATCATATAAGATTCGATAACTCCCACTGACTAATTCGATCAAAATGGAATCGCGGAAGTTTAATATCAAGCAAGAATCAAATTCATTAAATAACTTTAGAACTAATTGCCTTAAATTCATGGGTTTAATCAAATCAAATATCTTCGAACAATTCAAAGACGCACAATGAATTTTTAAAGACAAAGTTTTCAACACTACAGATAGAATATCTTTGAACTATTCAAAATATTCTATCCGAGTTTCATTAGTAACATATTGACAGTTCTTGAACAATTCAAGACGTTCAACATGTTCTCTAGTAGAAAAACGTAACTAAGTCATAACAATTCATTAACTGAGTTACGAAGCAAAGAAAACTATACAAGGAAATTTCTAATTCATTAAACCACATACATCCAATGTATTAGTCTAATAAATCTTGTGGTCCAATGACGATCATCGGTTAAATGAGATTTAATCACTTCATGAATACAATATTCATTAATTGGATAAGGATATGTGGTGTGATCTCGTATCAGACCATCCTTTACCATAAGGAATAAACATCGGATGCTTTCATGATAAAATCTCATAAAGCACAGTTCTAAGTTATTTATTCTACAGAATATTTTCTTAATGTTTATCTTTCATTAATGACACTACTAGTCGCTTTAAAATATGTAACAATTGTTTATACAGAACAAGTAACTATCCAATAGTCAAAAGTTCTGATATCAAATATCAAAACAGTTGTTGAACATTTTTTTAAATAACAAGACGGGAGATCCGGTATCCAATACATACAGTTTTCGTACTATGAGAATCAATATTCTCTATACACAACTATACACATATCATTTCTTAAGCTTTATAATTTTGCGTTCAATTATTCACAATGATTGCAAATAATTGATTAGCAAACTGTGTCAAACACACGACTTCTAAAAGTCGCTAAAACCAAAAAAAATGTCATTATAAGATAAACAAATACCTAAGGGGTTTACTTAATGCTAGTCAATAATCTCGAGACATGAACTATTCAAGTCAATTCTTATTGCATAAGAAACTATTCTTTCTAGAATAATATCCCAAAGCAGATATCTTTTTAGATTACCTAATTGCAACTTAGAAACTAAGTCACAAACCATCTTGATTTTCAAGAAAATCGACACAACAGTTCCCGATGGTTTCAACTAATCTAACAGTATCTAAGTCTACTGTCTTTGTAGAACTACGCAACCATAGGTAAAGTCAGAAAACATATTCTAATAATAGACATGCATTGAATTAGAAGTATAAATCTATAAACAGTATAGAATAAAGGAAAACTAAAACAGTAAATTCCATAAAATTACGCACTGCTTAAGTTATGGATTTTAAACTCAGCAGTGTCTCCCACTACATTACGTAATAGCGTAATCCCCAACGGACAATGGGAATTCGATAATTAAATCGAATTCCATAGTGAGAGTAGGATCTCATGAATATATTTCAACACACAGCTTCGGCACGATCTCGCCTACGTATATTCATTAGGTAGACAACCCTTTGTCAATCACTCACCAAAGACTAATGGTTTTGGTCCTGACCGTTTCTCGCTGTGACAGCTTTGGCACGTTCACAGTGAGTCGTATCAAGTCTACACTTGCCAATGACAAACACAAGCTAATGATGTAGTCCTGACAGCTTTGGCATGTTCAGGATTTCCACTTTCACTTGAATTTGTCTAGTATCAATATACAACCGGTATGGATAAAATTCTATCAACTATACCCTCGCTGCTTTGGCACGATCTCGGATGCAGCCATAGAAAGTTACCAATAAATCATATTGACAAGACGGACCAAGAAACATATATTTAATACACATTACTTTACAACCATATTTAAAAATGGGGATTTTCCTATGGAAGCTACAGTTTACATTAAATGCATAATTTTAATTTAAATCATTTTCTAAACAATTCAATTCTACCTTTGAACATATAACTCAATCTAACAATTAAATTTTGTTACATATTTGTTAGCGAAGAACTAAAAAGTAAAGAAATGTATCTAGATTCTAAGCATGTGCGAACATTAAAATTGGATTAAATATCAAATATCAAGCATAGCGCAGGTTCGGGCGAAATCATATTTTAAAACATTTTCAAAATACCAAATAAATTATTCAATATCTAATATGAATAATTTATTCATATTTCACCTAAACCTATTTATTTAATATCAAATATTAACAAAAACATAGTCGAAACTTCGCGAAACTTTTACGAAAACCGATTTTCCGAAAAATGGCCTAAAATATGTTTTTGACCGAACCGACTACCCGATAATTATGGAAACTTCCCATGTCAGATCCAATAGTTTCGGGGCAGTTCATGGGCTGCCCGAACAGTGATGGAATCACTTTCTGGACAGCCGTCACCCGGTTGGCTCAAAATCCACCCCGTTTTTGGCCATTTTCGCTTATTTCAAGTCGGAAACACTTTCTGGCAATTGTGCCAACTCCCAAAACACATCCATTACATTCATATGACAACAAAATCATCACATAATTTCCATTTTGGGCAGATCTGAACTGCAAACCAAAAATTCTCATTTTTCGTGCTTTAAATCCAATTTATTCAAGATTAATCAAATTAATCAAACACCAAATGAGTCCCACCACATATGAACAACTCTAGAACAATTCTAGGCTATCTAAGAGTGGATCAATAACTCTAGAATGGCAATAATATTATCCAACAATAATTTGAACAAAATTGGAATGAAATTACATTAATTCCATCAAATATCTAATTCACACATGCCTTATTTTCCTTCTCCAACAATCACAAAGAAAAGCCCCAATTTTTGACAAGTAAAGGAACCCTAGAACTTTTCTAAGAAATCAAGAAATAAAAATCAATTTTCCAAGCTTTAGAGATTTGAAGATTACCTCTTAAACTTCAAAATTCTACAAGCATTTTTCTTGATTTTCCTTGACTTGTATGCTTGAATCATCAAGCAAAAATTGTAAACCCATTTCCATGGAGTTTTCGGCAGCAAGTATAAATAGACAAGAGAGAGAAAATCAAATCATCTCACTTTCTTGTTTGTGTTGACCGAATTTGGTCATTAAAAAGGGGGGAATATTGTCTTTTTTTTTAATCAAATTAAAAACCATTAAACCTTAATAATATCCAATCAAAATTGGACAAATAAAAGTGTTATAAAAGACATGCCAAATGTTCCAATAATATGTCACCATTTGTCATAGTAATTATGACAATTGATAAGATATTTTAATTTCAATTATTAATTATTTAACAATTAAATAAATAAATAAATAAATAACGATTAAACGATCTAATTAGGTAGACAACTTTTTGTCAATCACTCACCAATGACTCATGGTTTTGGTCCTAACCGTTTCTCGATGTGACAACTTTGGTACGTTCACAAGGAGACGTATCAAGGCTACACTTGCCAATGACAAGCTCAAGCTACCGATGTAGTCCTGACAGCTTTGGCACATTCTGGATTTCCACTTTCACTTGAATTTGTCTAGTATCAATATACAACCGGTATGGATAAAATTCTATCAACTATACCCTCATTACTTTGGCAGGATCTCGGATGCAGCCATAGAAAGTTACCCATAAATCGTATTGACAAGACGGACCAAGAAACATGTATTTAATACACATTACTTTACAATCATATTTAAAAATAGGGATTTTCCTATGGAAGCTACAGTCTACATTAAATGCATAATTTTAATTTAAATCATTTTCTAAACAATTCAATTCTACCTTAGAACATATAACTCAATCTAACAATTAAATTTCGTACATATTCGTTAGTGAAAAACTGAAAAGTAAAGAAACGTATCTAGATTCTAAGCATGTGCGAACATTAAAATTGGATTAAATATCAAATATCAAGCATAGAGCAGGTTCGAGCGAAATCGTATTTTAAAACTTTTTCGAAATACCAAATAAATTATTCAATATCTAATATGAATAATTTATTCATATTTCACCTAAACATGTTTATTTAATATCAAATATTAACATAAACATAGTCGAAACTTCACGAAACTTTTACGAAAACCGATTTTCCGAAAAATGGTCTAAAATACATTTTTGACCGAACCGACTACCCGACACTTATGGAAACTGCCCATGTCAGATCCAACAGTTTCGGGGCAGTTCATGGGCTTCTCGAACAGTAACGAAATCACTGTTTGGACAGCCGTCACCCGATTGGCTCAAAATCCACCCGATAACGCCGTTTTTAGCCGTTTTCACTTATTTCAAGTCGGAAACACTTTCCGGTAATTGTGTCAACTCCCAAAACACATCCATTACATTCATATGACAACAAAATCATCACATAATTTTCAGTTTGCGCAGATCTGATCTGCAGACCAAAAATTCTCATTTTTCATGCTTTAAATCCAATTTATTCAAGATTAATCAAATTAATCAAACAAAAAATGAGTCCCACCACATATGAACAACTCTAGAACAATTCTAGGCTATCTAAGAGTGGATCAATAACTCTAGAATGGTAACAATATTATCCAACAATAATTTGAACAAAATTGGAATGAAATTACATTAATTCCATCAAATATCTATTTCACGCATGCCTTATCTTCCTTCTCCAACAATCACAAACAAAAGCCCCAATTTTTGACAAGTAAAGGAACCCTAGAAATTTTATAAGAAATCAAGAAACAAAAATCAAATTTCCAAGCTTTAGAGATTTGAGGATTACCTCTTTAACTTCAAAATTCCACTAGCCTTTTTCTTGATTTTCCTTGACTTGTATGCTTGAATCATCAAGCAAAAATTGAAAACCCATTTCGATGGAGGTTTCAGCAACAATGAGAAATGGACAAGAGAGAAAAAATAAAATCATCTCACTTTCTTGTTTGTGTTGACCGAATTTGGTTATTAAAAATGGGGGAATATTGTCTTTTTTTATTTTAATCAAATTAAAAACCATTAACCTTTATAATATCCAATCAAAATTGGACAAATAAAAGTGATATAAAAGACATGCCAAATGTTCCAATAATATTTCACCATTTGTTATAGTAATTATGACAAATTGATAAGATATTTTAATGTTTCAATTATTTAATTATTTAACAATTAAATAAATAATAAATAAATAAATAACAACCATATATGTATTTTTATTTACAATAAATAACAAATACATATATTTATGGCATGTGTCAAAATCTCATTTGACGAATAATTAATGTGTATCTAATCATATTATGTATCAAATACAAATACACAATAATTATTAGCGGACAAAATCCCTTAATTGCATGTGTTATCGTTTAACGATTAAATGATCCAATTAACTCACTCAACGAGTACACTTCATATTGTGGGGCTCTCTAAGTTTAGGTTTATCCGTCACGAAATCCAATTTCGTGTCCATAATCCACCCACAAATGGATTATGATGACCACAGATAATCTCGCTAAACTATGCAAGCCGAGGTCATAGCATACGTATAATCCCTCCGTCATAGGCCATCCGTATTATACTTGGGATATAGATGAGAACGTCAAATCCGTTCGGTATAATACAGTCGACTTTCAATTTATGATCTCTAAATAACACTTGGAACTGATTTCCGAAGTTATACCACGGCCATGGATTTACTAGATCGCAAACATGTGCTGGATGTCTATGCCCTATACATATGACTGACGGATCCTATCTTGATACGCATAGGATATCATGAGCATCAGTCCACACCCAACGAACAGGCGGAGGTCTGATCATGACTAGATCGTTGACA
Source organism: Zanthoxylum bungeanum (assembly GCA_019454045.1). Lineage (NCBI taxonomy): Eukaryota > Viridiplantae > Streptophyta > Magnoliopsida > Sapindales > Rutaceae > Zanthoxylum > Zanthoxylum bungeanum. The sequence goes on from SKCR01036155.1 coordinate 94,887, forward strand.
TGACTGCCATCAAAGTGTGGAGGATAGCTCATATATCCACGGTGGTATCGCAAGTCGAAAGACCATTATGCTCGCTCAAATCGAGAAGGTTCCTATTGACGTTGGTGTACAATCTATTAGGAAACCTTCAGTGAGTCGTTCAATGTCTTATCAAATAAACACCTACATGTCTATACGAGTCTCCCGAGACTCATGGTTCACTGGGATAAACCATCGGACCAAGTCACGATATACGAGATGTACTGGTCTCAGCGGATTTTACTAACCGACCCGTGTTAGAAAATCTTGACCAGGAACTTTATTTAAGGATATACAACTAATAGTGTGCTTCCCAATATCAATTACAAACTATGTTGTAGCTGCGCGCTATACTATAAATCCTAGGGTCTTTGTCTAATATACATGTATCATTGAACCGGATTCAGTTTCGATCCAATCGTAATCAGATATCTAATCATGATTAGATCGAATAAGTGTATAAAAGACAAGGGTGCTACCATTAAAATTAGTAATATTATGGAATATACAATTGCTCGTATTTATGAATCAGACATAAAATACGATCCGGATTGGCGCTCCGAGCACCAACCCTAACAATAATATCTTTACATCATTCCCAATGAGTAAAATATCATCAACGTATAACACAAGGAAAACCACATTCCCATCAATGATGCGCTTGTAGACACAAGGCTCATCGATGTTCTACTTAAAGTTATAAGACTTGATCGTGGTATCAAATCTTATGTGCTTGCTTAAGTCCATAAATGGACATTTGCAACTTGCAAACTTTTTGCTCTTGACCTTGGGTAATGAACCCCTCTGGTTGTACCTTATATTTACTCTCATCAAGATTGCCATTCAAGAATGTAGTCTTGACGTCCATTTTCCAAATCTCATAGTCATAATATGTGATAATGGAAAGAAGAATCCTGATGGATTTAATCATGGCTACTGGCGAGAAAGTTTCTTCATAGGCAACTCTCTCTTTCTGGGTATAACCCTTTGCCACTATCTTAACCTTGAAAGTTTGTACTTTCCCATCTATTCCTCTTTTTCTCTTATAGATCCATTTGCAACCTATGGTTTTACCCCATCAGGTTGGTCTACAAGTTCCCAGACTAAATTAGAGTACATAGACTTCATCTCAAGGTTCATGGCTTTGAGCTATTCCTCTTTATCAGTATCTTCCATTGCACTACGATAGGTCAATGGATCATCAATACCATCAAAGGATACAGAAACTTGCACCTCACAATTTCCTAGATAGCGTTCAGGTTGTCTCACAACCCTCCCACTACGTCTAGGTGGTATGGTATCCTGATAAACTTGCATCTAACTTTCAAATGTAGAAGGTGTTATGTCTTTGTCAACATTTGACAATGGTGTACTGGTCCTACCAGCAAGTAACTCCTCAATTAACATTTTACTCGAGGTTTGAACTCTATCATATAGTCATTCTCGAGAAATGTAACATTTATCGACACAAATACTTTATTATCTTCTGGACTATAAAAGAATCCATTCCTAGTTTCCTTAGGATATCCTACAAATAGGCTCACATGTGAATGTGGTTCCAACTTAGTAGTCTTTTTCTTTAGCAAGTGTGCCAGACACCCCATATGCGGAAATGTCGTAAACTAGCTTTATGACCATTCCACAACTCTAAGGGAGTCTTAGAAACAGACTTAGAATGAACTACATTCAGGATATACATTGTAGTTTGTAATGTATACCCCTGAATGAACTAGGTAGAATGCTATAACTAAACATTGATCTCATCATGTCTAGTAAGGTCAGATTTCTCCTTTCTGCAACACCATTTTATTGTGGTGTTCCAGGTGCTCTAAGCTGTGAAACAATTTCATGCTCAACTAAGAATTCCACGAAATCTCTATCAAGGTATTCTCCTCCACGATCTGATCGTAGAATTTTGATACTTTTACCTAACTGGTTCTCAACCTCAGTGTAGACAACAGAACCTGACGACGCTGTTCTAGGCTCGCGGCCTAGTTGGGAGTACGGAATAGTCTGCGGGGAACTAAACCGGAGAAATAAAATGGAGTCGCCACCCGGTGTGAACCGGGACAAAAGATTTAAGGCCGCACTCACCCCTCGCAAGGGAAGACCTCAAACCGTTGGGTTCGGAATGGTCCCTTACTTATGTCACTTGTAACGATATGATTTGTGCAATAAATTAACCGAATCTACTCAACATGTACTCGAAGATAGCCTACGCCTAAGTTCGCACGCATAAGAATAATAACAAAACCTACATCTAAGTTCACATGCTTTAAAGTAAGTTGCCATAACGGCAAACACATAATAACATACAATCATCACACGGGCATGCTCAATTATCTAATGCGGAAAATAAATAAGAATCTAAGCATAAATGTAAATTAAATCCCTAATATGATATAAAACAACCCAATCATGCATAAAGAAAGAAAATTCTATCGACTAAATCATGCTTAAGATAAATAACATGCTAACAACCTAATCATGCTTGAATGCAATGTTGGATGAATGAAACATGTGTATCTCTCAAGCGGTACGTGGAGTTGTATCCCGAGTACAAACCGCACTACCGTCCATTCGGATTCGGCTATGGAATTTACGTCCGAGTTTCCATCCGATATACCACAAGAAAGAACACATATCCATTCATCCAACGGCGACAACACAAATCAAATAACGACTCTCATGCGATAATCTTTTAAAAATAAATAAAATAAACGAAAGATGATAAATAAAAGGGTGCCCTCAGGTCTAACCTCTTTTGTCGTCCAAGAAAGGGCGTTACACGTCCGTTGGAAGGGTGAATGATCCGCAACTCTTTTGGTTCACTAATTCGACGTCTTTCCTCTCTGTTTCGCTGTTCAAGCTACTATTTTTGCTCCGTTTTGCTTCTGTTTCGGGTGTATTTTCTGGTCACTGTTTCAGGTCTATTAAGGATACTGTTTTGGGTGATTCGGGGACTATTTTGGGCTGTTTCTGGACTGTTTTACTGGGCAGCTTCTGGGTTAATTCGGGGTAATTTCGGGACAGTTTAGGGACTGATTTGGTGCAGTTTTGATGGTGTTATACGGCAGTTTACGGGTTAATTTTGGGATAGATTTGCGGCTGAACTGGGCTGGTTTTGGGACTGAACTAGGCGTGTAATTATGGCTGATTTGCGGCTGAACTGGGCTGGTTTTGAAGGGGTGACGTGCGTGAAGATTGGGTGTGCGCTGGGTGGAATTCAGGGCGTGGCAGTGAAAGGCAGGTTCGTGGCTTTGAGGCTTGCTGTGTGCCGTGTTTTGTTGATGCGCCGAATGGAGTTGTTTTGTACGTTGAAGGCTGTGGGGACGTGTGGAATGCTACTTTGTTTGTTGGACGTGTGGCTCGTGAGGGGCAGTTTGCTAATGGAGCAAAGTGGTGTTATGGTTGAGGTCTGTTTAAGGGCAGAAAGTGGGTTGGTTCGTGTTGAATGAACTGTGGCTGAGGGCAGTTGAGTGTGGCTAAAGGCTGTGAGGGTGATGAGGCGTGAAGAATTTGGTGAAGCAGTTTGTTTAGTTGGTCAGTGGCTCTGTTGTGGAGGGTTTCTGTGCCGTGAATGACTAGGTCTGTGAGGGACTGTGCGTGATGAAGGAAAGTGCAAGGGCTGTTAGTTAGGGTTTGAGGGGCTGTGAGTGTGGCTTTAGGGTTTTAGTTTTAGTTTTTTTTCTTTTGGTCACTGCTGTGGAGATTAGAGAGCTATCGGGGTTTAGGTTTTGTTAAATTTATATAGTAGAATCATTAGGGTTTGCATGGGATTTGTTAGGAAATAAAATCAATTAATTAGGTGTATTATTTTAGGCAATAAGATTGTGTATTTTAGGTGGGTAATATTTTAAATTAGGTGTTTGATTGATTCAATTAGGAATGAAATTATTTTGATTTGTTTTTAAATTGGAAGTGATTTATTTAATTTTGGAATTAGATTTTAATTTGATTTAATTTAATTAGGATTTCAATTTAATTGGTTTGTGATTTTTAGATTAAGAATTTAGTTAATTGATTGGTTATTTATTTTAATTTCAATTATTTTAATTTAATTTGATTTTAGTTTAATTGGTTTCAATGGATTTTAATTGGTTTTAATTCAATTCAATTTAATTTGATTTGTGTTTAATTTAATTGCTTTTGGTTTACTTAAATTTAATTTAAATTTAATTTGTGACATATATTTTAAATGTTTTAATTATTATTGGATGTGATTTAATGGGCTTGGGCTAAGGTTAAGTTTTAAAACGGAGGTCCAACAAGCAAACCCGAAGCTAAGCAAGCGAGTTAAATCCGACCAAGTGCTAATTTCCAACTTTACCCTTCCAACGTCCGTTTCCCGCGACTTTCACAATCAAAGAGGTAATGTCTCCATATGAGACTCATCATCGGGACTTATATGCAAAAATGCAGTGCCTACAGTCGCCCCCACTTTGATGGGACTTGTGCAGTGTGTGACAATGACAATTCCTATCAAAGTATGTGCAATGCATTTTCACTTACCTGGCTTGTCTGCTGCCTTGAGTTGAGTTGGTGATGTAGTGAACCTTGATCCTGGGACGTATCCCCATAACTGCAAGTGACTTGGGCCTCGGCCCTAGGATTTATTCCAAAACTGAGATTTATTCTTGGATTCGTTCCAAAACTGAGATTTGTTCTCGGATTCATTCCAAAACTGAGATTCGTTCTCGGATTCATTCCAAAAATGAGATTCATTCTCGGATTCATTCCAAAATTGAGATTCATTCTCGGATTCATTCCCAAACTGAGATTCGTTCTCGGATTCATTCCAAAACTGAGATTCGTTCTCGGATTCATTCCAAAATTGAGATTTATTCTTGGATTCATTCCAAAACTGAGATTTGTTCTCGGATTCATTCCAAAACTGAGATTCGTTCTAGGATTCCTTCCAAACTCTGATGATGTGGGCCTCGGCCCTAGGATTCATTCCTGGATTCATTCCATAACTCTGACGACATGGGCCTCGGCCCTAGGATTCATTCCCGGATTCGTTCCTGGATTCATTCCAAACTTTGATGATGTGGGCCTCGGCCCTAGGATTCATTCTTGGAGTGCCATTCCCGGCTTGTTCATTCTCGAACTGTGTTTCCATTCTTGGAGTGCCATTCCTGGCTAAACTGATACTGATGCTGATGTGGGCCTCAACCCTAGGACTCATCCTCAAAACTGATACTGATGTGGGCCTCGACCCCAACTGATACTGATATGGGCCTCGCCCCCAGACTGATTCTGATATGAGCCTCGCCCCCAGACTGATACTGATATGGGCCTCGCCCCAAACTGATACTGACGTGGGCCTCGCCCCAAACTGATACTGACGTGGGCCTCGCCCCAAATTGATACTGACGTGGGCCTCGCCCCCAACTGATACTGATATGGGCCTTGCCCCCAGACTGATACTGATAAGGGCCTCGCCCCAACTGATACTGATGTGGGCCTCGCCCCCAACTGATACTGATATAGGCATCGCCCTCAGACTGATACGGATATGGGCCTCGCCCTAAATTGATACTGATGTGGGCCTCGCCCCCAGACTGATTCTGATATGGGCATCGCCCCAAAATGATACTGACGTGGACCTCGCCCCAAACTGATACTGACGTGGGCCTCGCCCCCAACTGATGCTGATATGGGCCTCGCCCCCAACTGATACTGATAAGAGCCTCGCCCCAAACTGATACTGACATGGGCCTCGCCCCAGACTGATACTGATGTGGGCCTCGCCCCCAGACTAATACTGTATTGTCGCTGCTTTTGGTTGACTTGCATTTGACGCTTTCTCTTTTTCTTTGTTGAAACCTGTGATTTACAAGACAAAACCAACACAAAAAGAATGCCAAAATACGTTATATGTATGCATGCATGCATGAATGAAGTTCCTATTCTGTTGGGTTAGGTTTTCTGCCAATTCCTCTGGTGATTGCTCGGTCTTTTCTTCCTCAAGCAAAGTACTGTTTCAATCTGTCTATGTCGATCAGCTTGGTGAACTCATTCTCTTCTAAATCTGACAGTTTCATTGCCCTGTTCCCCAATTTCTGAATGGCTATCGTGTCTCTTCTACTTGCTTCTCATGTCCTGAGTGTCGCTGAATATCATAATACTAGGGTTGAATGCTTTTGTCAAATATACTCATGTTGCAGGTTGAGAAGGGGAGATTCAGGTAAGTAAGCGAAATAAACTTCTTTATTATTGTTGAGAAAAGGTCCAAACATCAAACAAAATCAATGTCTTTATCAGAAATGCAAGATCAAATGAGCTAGGGGAAAACAGCACTGCCTTCTTCCTTGGCCTATGGTTCTTCATCATTGTCATCCCTTATCCCCATGTAAGAAGCTTTGTGGCTGAGAGCTTGGAGGACAAGGGTTTCGGGTAGGCCAGAGTTGATCATGTAGTTGGGTAGGGGATTCCTGTGTGCGTTGGGTTGTTGTCTTTCTGGGTCTGGTATTTTATGGGTGTCAATGAGGTCTTGGATCTCATGCCTAAGGCAGGGGCAGTTGTCAGTTTCGTGACCTTTTTTTTGGTGGAAGTAACAGAATAAGTTTAAGTCAAGGTAGTGGGGTACAGGGCTTGGAAGTGGTTTAGGTTCCAAGGGTTTCAGGAGTCTTGCATCTTCAACTTTTCAAACACCTTCGATAGAGGCCTGCCAAGGTTGGAAAATCGCCTATTTCTGATGGCGGCAACCTCGGCGGTAGTGGGCCTTGTCTTAGAATGCCCCCCAAAATTCCTCTTATTCTGGCCATAAAACTTCCGGTTTTCGGCCTCCTCTTCTTCAATGTCCATGACAGTTTCCCTCAGCTGTCGGAAATCCGTAATCATTGAAGTCATCCTCCTCAACTTGCCATAGATCGAGGGCTTGGTGCCCTTAATGATCATTTTAATCTGGTCATTCTCAGAGGGCCGAGTCTGCATCTTCAGAAGCTGGCTTCTCCAGCGGTCTATATACTCCTTGAAGCCTTCTTCCGGCTTCTGCTTAGTGTTCTCCAAATCACGGAGTGACAAGTCGATCTCTAAGTCTGTAACATACTACTTCAGAAAAGCATCAGCTAGTTCCCTCCAATCTTCCTTAACCTTCTTCTCAAGGCTATGATACCAAACCACAGGTGCCCCCTCGAGTGACATCCCAAACATCTTTTGGACTTGGCGCTGTGATAGGCCCACTGAACTCATGACTGAGACATATTGCTGCATATGGACTCTCGGGTCTCCATTCCCATTAAACTTGGTCATGTCGGGCGTTCTGAACTGAGCAGGCAATTGTTCCTCAAAGGTCATCGCCTCATAGTCTAGTAAGTCTTCATCCTTACCCTTCATCTTACGGGTAACAGACTCTACCAGGTCACGGAGTTTCTGCAATTCTGCCTGAGACCCAACTGTTCTCCCAGTGGCATAATCAGCCATATCATCATCAAAAGCGGGGATGTAATCCCCCAACCCATTCGGAGTCTCCTCACGTCTTACATTCTCAGAGTTTCCCCCAGCACGGGGCACATCCATATTTGTCATGGCAGTAGTCAAGGCTTGCAACTGTTCGGTAATCTTGGCTAAACCGCTTTCCAACTGATCTATCTGGGATACCTCATTATCGGACATACTCATATCTGTTACCGGTCTTTTGGTGAGTCTTCCCTCTTCCCTAACCCAACGGGAGTCTATGATGGCTTTTAGAACACAAGGGTTAGCATGATGTATGTATGCATGGGGTGCATGAGATGCATGTAACATATATAATATACTAAATCAATTAAAACTTTCACACAAATCGGCCCGTTATCATTTTAGAAGCTTTCGGGCTAATTGTAATAGGAGTGAACTCATCCCAGTTTAAATGGCCTAACAAGTTCACGTCTCATGGCAAGGAGCCCAACTAAATCCAAATGGTAACGTTCCGAACACAAGCACAAGGTGGCTCATCAACACTTAGAAGCCTTCGGCCCAATCATCATAAAATACGTTCTTGTCCCAGTTTAAATGGCCCAACAAGCCCATATCTCATGACAAATGGTCCAAATGAATCCAAACGATGATGTTCCCAAACACAAGCATAAAAGAAAGACAATGCAAACATAAAACAATAATTTCTACGGAATGGCCCATCAACATTTCAGAAGCTTTGGGCATAATAGTCATAAGGTACGAACTCGCCCCAGTTTAAATGGCCCAGCAAGTCCGCATTTCTGACAATATTCCAACTGCATCCAAATGAGGATGGTCCACAAGCACATACTCAAGGAAATAATTGTTACTTTAACCATACAAACCCGGTCTATGGGTGGGTTCGCAAGAGTATAGACAAAGGCTCTCACCGACGAAGGATGGCCCACAACAAGGTCTCCCCACTCAAGGGTTCGAGCGACCAAGTGAGCGCACCCTTTTTTATACACTAAGGTACGTGCCAATGAGCTATGGTGTGTGACGGACTGTCAAATAGATTTCCCGTTGTAGATTCCCCAGAGGGAAGGTGTAGCGAGGCTCACTTAAATACCCAAGCCTCTTAGGCTCTTATCGCTTGGTGTCAGGAATAAACAACGAGTCCTCCAAATTAGTCCATCACAATAGGCTACGAGTAGATGGCTATCTAGGTGCCTTCACAGCTTTTCCTTCTAGAAGGTAGTGAGTGAAGGAAGACACCAACCATTACCTAGCCTCAAAATGCCTTTGGTTAAACCCTCATTTTATCCACTATAGACACGGTCAATTAAAACATAAATCCAAACATTACAAAACAATATTCGGGGCCGATTCTCTATCCCCAGTGGAGTCGCCAGACTGTAGACAACAGAACCTGACGACGCTGTTCTAGGCTCGCGGCCTAGTTGGGAGTACGGAATAGTCCGCGGGGAACTAAACCGGAGAAATAAAATAGAGTCGCCACCCGGTGTGAACCGGGACAAAAGATTTAAGGCCGCACTCACCCCTCGCAAGGGAAGACCTCAAACCGTTGGGTTCGAAATGTTCCCTTACTTATGTCACTTGTAACGATATGATTTGTGCAATGAATTAACTGAATCTACTCAACATGTACTCGAAGATAGCCTACGCCTAAGTTCGCACGCATAAGAATAATAACAAAACCTACATCTAAGTTCGCATGCTTTAAAGTAAGTTGCCATAACGGCAAACACGTAATAACATACAATCATCACACACAGGGCATGCTCAATTATCTAATGCGGAAAATAAATAAGAACTAAGCATAAATGTAAATTAAATCCCTAATATGATATAAAACAACCCAATCATGCATAAAGAAAGAAAATTCTATCGACTAAATCATGCTTAAGATAAATAACATGCTAACAACCTAATCATGCTTGAATGCAATGTTGGATGAATGAAACATGTGTATCTCTCAAGCGGTACGTGGAGTTGTATCCCGAGTACAAACCGCACTACCGTCCATTCGGATTCGGCTATGGAATTTACGTCCGAGTTTCCATCTGATATACCACAAGAAAAAACACATATCCATTCATCCAACGACGACAACACAAATCAAATAACGACTCTCATGCGATAATCTTTTAAAAATAAATAAAATAAACGAAAGATGATAAATAAAAGGGTGCCCTCAGGTCTAACCTCTTTTGTCTTCCAAGAAAGGGCGTTACACGTCCGTTGGAAGGGTGAATGATCCGTAACTCTTTGGTTCACTAATTCGACGTCTTTCCTCGCTGTTTCGCTGTTCAAGCTACTATTTTTGCTCCGTTTTGCTTCTGTTTCGGGTGTATTTTCTGGTCACTATTTCAGGTCTATTAAGGATACTGTTTTGGGTGATTCGGGGACTATTTTGGCTGCTGTTTCTGGACTGTTTTACTGGGCAGCTTCTGGGTTAATTCGGGGTAATTTCGGGACAGTTTAGGGACTGATTTGGTGCAGTTTTGATGGTGTTATACGGAAGTTTACGGGTTAATTTTGGGATAGATTTGCGGCTGAACTGGGCTGGTTTTGGGACTGAACTAGGCGTGTAATGAGGGCTGATTTGCGGCTGAACTGGGCTGGTTTTGAAGGGGTGACGTGCGTGAAGATTGGGTGTGCGCTGGGTGGAATTCAGGGCGTGGCAGTGAATGGCAGGTTCGTGGCTTTGAGGCTTGCTGTGTGCCGTGTTTTGTTGATGTGCCGAATGGAGTTGCTTTGTACGTTGAAGGCTGTGGGGTGGGACGTGTGGAGTGCTGTTTTGTTTGTTGGACGTGTGGCTCGTGAGGGCAGTTTGCTAATGGAGCAAAGTGGTGTTATGGTTGAGGTCTGTTTAAGGGGAGGAAGTGGGTTGGTTCGTGCTGAATGAACTGTGGTTGAGGGCAGTTGAGTGTGGCTAAAGGCTGTGAGGGTGATGAAGCGTGAAGAATTTGGTGAAGCAGTTTGTTTAGTTGGTCAGTGGCTCTGTTTTGGAGGGTTTCTGTGCCGTGAATGACTAGGTTTGTGAGGGACTGTGCGTGATGAAGGAAAGTGCAAGGGCTGTTAGTTAGGGTTTGAGGGGCTGTGAGTGTGGCTTTAGGGTTTTAGTTTTAGTTTTTTTTTTCTTTTGGTCACTGCCGTGGAGATTAGAGAGCCATCGGGGTTTAGGTTTTGTTAAATTTATATAGTAGAATCATTAGGGTTTGCATGGGATTTGTTAGGAAATAAAATCAATTAATTAGGTGTATTATTTTAGGCAATAAGATTGTGTATTTTAGGTGGGTAATATTTTAAATTAGGTGTTTGATTGATTCAATTAGGAATGAAATTATTTTGATTTATTTTTAAATTGGAAGTGATTTATTTAATTTTGGAATTAGATTTTAATTTGATTTAATTTAATTAGGATTTCAATTTAATTGGTTTGTGATTTTTAGATTAAGAATTTAGTTAATTGATTGGTTATTTATTTTAATTTCAATTATTTTAATTTAATTTGATTTTAGTTTAATTGGTTTCAATGGATTCTAATTGGTTTTAATTCAATTTAATTTAATTTGATTTGTGTTTAATTTAATTGCTTTTGGTTTACTTAAATTTAATTTAAATTAAATTTAATTTGTGACATATATTTTAAATGTTTTAATTATTATTGGATGTGATTTAATGGGCTTGGGCTAAGGTTAAGTTTTAAAACGGAGGTCCAACAAGCAAACCCGAAGCTAAACAAGCGAGTTAAATCCGACCAAGTGATAATTTCCAACTTTACCCTTCCAACGTCCGTTTCCCATGACTTTCACAATCAAAGAGGTAGTGTCTCCATACGAGACTCATCATCGGGACTTATATGCAAAAATGCAGTGCCTACACTCAGCATGATACTCTTTGAACTTTTCAAATGCATCTGACTTGTGCTACATTAGGTAAACATACTCATATCTGGAATAATCGTCAATTAAAGTGACGAAGTATTCATAACTACCTCGGGCTTTTACATTCATCGGTCCGCAAATGTCCGAATGTATTAGCTCAAGCGTTTCTTTGACTTTTATCATTTTTCCAATAATAGATCTCTTAGTCATTTTGCCTTCTAGATAGGATTCGCAGACATGTAAAGTACCGAGTCTTAACTGATTTAAAACTCGATTCTTAATTAATCTATCTATCCGGTCAAAGTTAATGTGATCAAGTCTAAGGTGCCATAAATAGGCATCATCGTGAGAAATCTTTTACCGTTTAGTTTTAGATCTTTCAATCTTAAACATTTCAGTATTAAGCAGTGATTCATGCATTAACGACTTTAATACATATAGATTATTTTCGGAGTTTCCAGTCCATATATTTAATCTATTTCTGCTAATAATAACTGACTTATTATTAAATGAAATATAAAAACCACATTCTATAAGTTTTGTTACATAAATCAAATTCCTGTGAAAACAAGGTATATATAGCACACCATTCAAACATAAATAACTCTTATTAAAATTCAAATTTGAAACTCCCACTGCTTTTGCTTAAACATTAACAGCTTCCCCTGTCCCAACTCTCATGGTAAAGCTACCTTCAGCAAGGTCCCTCTATGAGTCGAGTAGCTGCAAAGAATAACAAACATGGTTAGTGGCACCAGAATCAACAATCCATATAGATTTATCATCCTCCACCAAAAGAGACTCAATGATAAGTAAATCGTATTTACCTGTATTCTTCTTTTCTTTAAGCTCAGCAAGGTATTTCGGACAATTCCTTTTCCAATGCCCATGTTGTTCACAATGGAAATATTTTCCTTTAGCATTGGTTTCTTTAGAGCCTTTGTTATTCTTCTTTTTCATTGGTTTTTCCTTTGCCTTCCAATTCATTTTCTTCTTCTTCTTTGCAGATTTAGAAATTCGGAAACATTTGCCTCAGCATTTGACCTACGAGGACCATTCATAACGGACTCGTAATTGGTGAGCTCATTTAGCAATTCAGTCAATGTAAAAGTCAACTTATTTATAGAACAGTTGCTTTTAAACTGCAGGAAACTCTTCGGAAGGGTTTCCATGATCATTTTCACCTGGCTTTGCACATTGATACGTGCACCATGGGTTTCAGCCATATTAAGATGAGACATAATCCTTAACATATGGTCTCAGACTGATGTGTCTTTCTTCATTCTAGCGGTCAATACAGAGACTATTGCCTCATGTTATTGCCGGTCCGAAGGTTACCCAAACATGTTTTGTAATGACTGCATAATCATTGATGCTGTCAACATAGGCTCATGTTGTGCAGCAAGAACCTTAGACATGGATGCTATCAAATAGCTATGATCAATGTATAATGAATTAGAAACCTAAAAAAATTACTATTCCACGGTTATCTATCATCCCACAAATAAGTGCCGCCGTAGTGTAGATCAAGTATTCGCATGATAGATTGAGAGACATTCTTAATTGGTTAATATATCTGAAATAACTCTTATTCATATATCAATCAACTACCGTCATTTTGATCAATGAAGCTTTGATTAACAATTAATCAATCATTTGTGAGTGTGACCCATTATTTCGAAACCCTTAGACTTAAATAGTGAAGTGCCGCCGTATGGTAGGTCAAATCACCAGATACATCTAGAGTCTCTATCCTTTCGGAATCCAAACCTGATATTGACCCAAAAAGGACACCATCTGTAGGGGACGAAAGCAAAGTCGTCTCGAGGCGCCTATTGAATCTCACATTTCTGGATAACAATGGAGATCGTGGGATATGTTGTGGTATACCCTCTCCCACTCACTATTTTGAAGTGTAAGATTTCTATCTCACTACTATCTTATGAATCTTAGATTATGCTCGGCTAAAGTTATAACCTTATTAATACTAGTTCATAATTTAGTAATCTAATCAATTTTAAATCTTAAAATTTTATTCACTAATCCCGATTAGTCTCTACTAACCAAGTAACTTAATTAAACTAATTTAATCAAGTTTTTATAGTGATCTAATCAATTTAACTCTTAAAATATTAGTCCAGTAATAGGTTTTAAAATTTAGAATTCAACGAATGGACCAAATATCATTAAATCATTTAATCGATAAAAGCACATTATTTATTCCAAAGGTACGTGGTATTGTATCCCGAGTGCAGACTATATTATCGTCCATTCGGAATCGGCTATGGAATTTACATCCAGGTTTCCATCCGATATACCAAGGAGAATAATGTACTCATATGGTCCATTTGTATTTAAACTTGAATTCGTAATTTTTTAAACCTTTAATGACATAAAATCATATTTTATGACTTAAATAGCATGCATGTCTACATGTTATGGCATATGAAAATGCAAGAGTAGGCACTCTAGACTATATGACATGTTATTAAACTATTTAAAAAACATTCATATTTCTAGGATGGGCTGAAAATGTTTGTGTAGCGTTTGACGAGCGTTCGAACATTTTCAGGCAGTGGAGTTTTGTTCGTGTTGTGTTCGAACGCATGTCTGAACACTAGAACTTCATTTACTCAGTTCTGGAGCTTCCGAACTCTGTTTTGGTCCCCATTTTTTCTACGGACTTGTAACGGAACATAGTTTTACATACATCAATAAATTGCGTTAACTGGGCTCTTATTGTTCTATAATAATCTAATTAGTACAATAAATCCAAGACATCATTTGGTCTTCAAATCTTACTCCATGGTATGTTGTTGAGTTCTTCACGGAATAGGTTCGCAATAAGTCATTCGCGGCATTGGCCCCTCCAAGTTACAAATTGAGTTACAAAATGGACTTATTATAAAGGAATTGAACTTATAACACTTGAAAGAATATGACCTTATGGTCTTACATTCCCAATACTAAAAATAAGAGCCGGAAAAATTAACGATCAATGCAATACATTCATCACATGAATCAAAGTAAATATTCATCACATGAACATTAAAAACCATTCATCTCATGAATCTAATTGTGCCTACTCTGTTGGGTTTCAATCAAGTCCCAAGGATCATTTATAAAGCATAAAACGAGTGAATACAACAAGGAGAATGGCGGAATCATACTCACATCGATTGGATTGGATGCTACGAAGAACACTTCAAGCTCTCCTACTCTGTCAAGCTCTCGGTTTATCCTCACTGTTTTGGCTCCAAGATTTCGGTCATGGTGGATATTTGGACTCCATCTTCATCTTCAAGCTCCAAGCTTCAACAATGGTGATTCCTTGCTCATGAGATGGTTTCCCTATCACCTATGTATTTCCTCTTTTGAGTGTTAGCTCTTGGTGATTTTTGCCACAAAAATCACCATCTCCATCTTCCTTATTCTCTCGGCAGAACCAGAGAAAATTTTGAGAAGAAAATTGGTCCAAGACCGTGTGAGAGAGAGGAGCGTTTTTGGGCTCCAAAACGTGAAGGTTGCAAGAGAGAGAGGAGGGAAAAATAAAAATGCGTAAAATGTGTTTTTAATTTCCAAAATTAATAAAATTATACCATTTTTAATTTTCCAAAAAGTCAAAGGTACAAGCCTTTTTCACTTTTCACCCACCTCCATCAAGTCACATCACTCATGAATCAATTGTCACATCACTCAAAGTGACATGATGATTTGACGCTTGATGCGACTAGCGATTTGACGCTTGATTTTGATTTGCGTGCCGCACTTGAATTCGAAATGTGAATGTGCTCGTAAACAATCCCGGGCTCGGGTTCGGTAATTCCAAATTAATGAATTTTCCGTTGCGACGTAATTAAACGATTACACCTAGCAAAATCACTATTCACATCGCCAACGAATTAATTCTAAATTAACTCGTTCGCTCGAATTAAAATCTAATTTTAATTCTACGTCGAAATCCAATTTCTTATAATATATCAAATATATTACTTAATTGATTAATTCCAAAATAATCGCTCTCTGTTTTTAAATGATATTTTATCCCAGATAAAATATCTCTGTAATTAATCCCAAATTAATTTTCTCTCTCATCATAAATTAATCCCATATTAATAAAGTGCGAGTCATACATCATCGGTGAATCTTCGGGAAGCGACCTATGAGATCCCCGGATATGTTGGTAGTAAATCGGGTCATCGGACTATCCGAACACGTAAGTACCTCGTACTACGTTTGTATCGATTTACAAGACAATGTTGGCTTCTAGTAAAGCGTCATGCCTACCCAATTCTCCAGAAACATGCTTACAGGAACAAGCGATCTATATCAGGCGTAGTATACGCAGTATCGTGTATGTCGATCCAGTATCGGATGATCACGTGCTAGGCCTGGCGCTGGAATTGTGTCTGCCCCGTACGAAGCACATGTCAGATGTCTAGTGACTAGTCTATATAATCGGATAAACATGACCTTGTCATTTTATCCCAATAGCTGCAGCATTTAAGAGAACCAGTCTCGTATCCTACGTGACCATCATCTCCACTATAACTGGAGTGATATTTCCATCTTGACATCACACCGAATACACTACGATTCTCGATATACCCAGAAGAGGCGTACACAGAACTAGTTAAAGCCCTGGACGACCAAAACCAAAGCATATTGATTGTCGCAAGTATTAGCGGTGCAAGTCTCAGGTTAAGACCAAATACACCTACCCTGATTTCGGACTTTCATAGACACATAGTTATACTACCAATGGAATTCCGAAGGGGTCTATCCAGAGCGAAGCTGTTTCCCGTATCATCGGTAAAACACAACCTCCTATTACACTTGCATGAGTATCTTATACCCAAATATATGAGAACTATGATGTTGTGTCCTCACAACGCGCACAAGTTTAATACTAGTCTTTTACGCATTATCGATGTCCAATCTCAATAATACTATGACTAGGGATATTTAATGATTTATCCTTCATGGATTGATACTGTCACATATCATTCTCAATCCAGGAACAAATCATAAGGACCTTCTATCATTTATACATCTAGGTGATCTAATCAAAAATGATAAGAGTGCAATCTTCTTTGTCACATAGTTAATTTGTACAACAACACCGTGATCTGCACAAATAGTGACGCTATGGGTCATAATTGTCCAACAATCTCCCACTTGGCCTATAGCCAGTCACTCGAGTGTCTAACACCCGAACTATGTACGGTTCGCTCAAATTACTTAGAAATGCTTTCGTCAGCAGATTTTCATGATTATCATCTGATGCGATTTATTCGATCATCACATCGCCACGATGTATGATCCGAACGAATCAGATGAATATCGAAGTTTATATCTGGATCGTTGATGAGACCGTTAATTCTTTATCATGTGCTGACGCCTAGCTCAGCTGCTTAAAGAATTATATCTAATCTAATTAGATTATTATCGACCCTAGAAGGCTTCTATTGCTGCCTCAGCTGCAGCAATAACCCACATTTGTTGCTTATTCGGTAACAGTATCTTGCTTGGAATATTTTCAGCTCTCTGTACCGTTATTCAAACTTTTATAGTACTGTTGTTACGACTTATAGTCGTTATCATGAAAGCCAAGCTTTCACCGATTATTTTATGGGAATATCATTTCCAAGAAATGATATATCATCATTACTCAGGACATTCATTGTCAGTGCGCTCCCACTAACCTCCTATTATACACAAGAATTATTTTCGTTTTTGAATTAAATCATACATCATTATGATTACATCAAAATGATAATTCCAAGAACTTAATGCTTGCTTCAATCCATCTATGGATCAAATAACCTGCAAACCTAGTTTGCTTGTTATGGTTCGACAAAACCATCAAGATGTTGTAAACATCCTCCGAAAGGTTTCCGTTGAGGAAAACAATTTTGGCATTCAGCTGCCACATTTCATGAATGAAACATGCAGCATTAGCAAGCATTATTTAAACGGATTTACCGTGGCAACGGGTAAAAGGTTTCGTCGTAATCAACACAATGTTGATAACTCTACCTTTTCGCTACAAGCCTAGCTTAGTACGTTGGTATGTTGCCATCCATGTATGTCTTCCTTGAAGACTTATAAAGTACCAATAGGCACAATGCCTTACGGTACATCAACTAGTATCCAAACATAGTTGGTATACATGGATCCATTTCGGATTCATGACACTTTGTCATAATGGGGAGTCGATACCTTGTTTCCATTCCTCATACGTAGTAAGTTGGTATACCTCAATAAGATAGACATCTTTATGAGGTGAGATCAGAAACTCATACCCAAGGTTGTTTTCTGATTCTCTCCGACATATGTGGTTCTTGTGTATTCGAAGATTAATGGTAATAGTTTCATCCTTGATGAACTATTTATGTTCCATTAGGATTCGGTGTCAGGAATAGTATTACTCTGATTTTAATCGAGTTTTTCTATCCTCCCACTTACCACTGCATATCGGTATTCCTCTTAGGAAAACCGCATGGTGAGCAACAATTAAATTGTTCTCATGTGAGTTGTATAAGTACTATACTTATGGTATCCCTAGGATAACCTACAATTGGCACTTATCCAATTTTGGGTTTTAGTTTGGTATCATCCAAACATATGCCTAGCATTCCCAAATTTAACAGGAATGAGAAACCCGGTTTCTTTTCCCGTTCATATCTAATATGATATCTGTCAAACAGATTTTATGGAACCTTATTCAAAATAAGTTCTGCACTGTATAGCGTATCCGTTGAAGGAAATGGTAGCTCAGAGCGACTCATGATTAACCTTATCATGTCCAACAAAATTCGGTTACTCGATTCGGACACATCGTCAAAATGACGTGTTCCGGGAGGAGTCCTCATTTGAAAGAATACTATACTCTTTCAAGTATACGAGAAACTTATTGCTTAAGTATTTTCCATTACGGTCTTACCATGACGGTATAATACTATAGCCGATCTGTATGTCTATTTCGTGTCGAAACTATAAGAGTTTCCGATTTATGTTCTTCAAAAGAAACACATAACCATAACGAGATGTCACATCCGTAAAGGTCACGAAATATTCATATTCACCTCTAGCCTAGCTAGACATGGGCCCACTTGCTTCAATGAACTAGGGCTATCAGATCAGTGACATTTACACTTTTACCAAGTAAATAGTGTTTCAGGCACTTTGCCCAATAAACTAGATTCGTAGACTTTATTTGAATGGAATCAAATTAGTCCGAGCACCCACTCTTCAAAAGTGTGGATATATGATTCTTGTTTAATGTGTCCCAGACAACATTGCCACAATTCAAGTTTCAACCTGATCAAATCAGTTTGAACTATTTGTTTGTCATGTTATATATTTGAGATTTGTTTATATTCAAAATATAAATACTGTTAATCACATCTAATGTGTTTATCTCAATATCATCTTTATAAAATAAAACACTTTAGTGTTCTAGAATATAAAGGTATATCCGCAACGGATTATACACTGATATAGAGATAATGTATCTAGTCAAACTAGTTACATTATAACAGATTCCTAATTTAAGTACACACCCGAGGGTAGTTCCTAAACTTAGGTATCTACGGTTAAAACAGCGATTTTCATCCCGTTTCCAATTCGCAGATCTGAATCTCAATATGAAGTCAGTATCATGCTCATAGCAGATTCTGAACATCAATACATAATTATTTCACACTAAGTATCTAAAATCCAATTTTAATACTAGTAGTGAATATATTTATGACAATCATATTTGAAGTTAGAGCCTTGCTCGTTCTTCAATTCCTTCATGTCTACTTTGTCCAAACGGCAGTCACGCTTCCGCGATCCCGTTTGCCACAATTATGCAGAAATTTTGGGATATGTCCTTTATCTTACCAGAAGATTATAATGATTTTGCCTTTGCCAGTTTCAACACTCCATAAGCCTTTGGCCAAGCCTTGGCCTTCTAGAATATCGAAGTATAGTGCGCCTTGCGCTACTTGCCTAATTGCAAACTTTGACTTTTGTCTTCTTGAGAACAGTCATTAATTCTCCAAGAATTATTAATTGCAATTTATAGTACTTCTAAAATCTAAAAAATAGATCTTTTAAAGATCCTTCAATTTCAGTATCATATTTTAAGAATCTAATCCTTAGTTCTGATTCAGAAATTAATGAGTCTATTGACAAGTTTAATGGATTAAGCACTTAAGTTATCATCACATGATCTTCCAAAGATTATGCTCTACTGTTTGCTTAACTCCGGGCTTAGGCTTAATACATTATTTTATCAAATAAAATAACTTATTATTTTCCAGGACCATCCTGAAACTTTATTCCCAATTTGAAAATTATAGTCGTTTAAATACATTTTTCACCCAGGATTATGTTTTAAACACTAATCTTTCATTTATCTTGATTTCTAATAGTCCAACTATTTAATCAACGATTTGTGGTACTATGTATTATAATGATTATTATAGTTCAACTATATAATCAAATATAATTTAAATTAATTAACCTCAATTACATTGATTACTATAATCTAATTATAAAATCAACTGTAAATTAAAATTAATTAATTCAAATATATTGATTACTATAATCCAATTATATATCAACTATAATACAGTCCAACTGCTTTAATTAAAACAACAATTTAAATATTAGTCCAACTAACATTTAATTGATTTGACGAATGATATTGTTTGAGCGCGTATGGCGAGTAATTGAACGAATATTGCAAATTCAATTCTTGCCTCCCACTATTTTCGGTGAGCCTCTAACCCTCTGTCGAGTACTCGGGAAACCGTATTTCCTAGTGGGCTAGGATTCCGTTAAATATTACATAATCTTGACTTTGGCCAACAAATTGTATGATAATTAACTAGGTAGATCTCTAAGATCGATTGGATCCAATCCAATTCCTAGATCCGGTAGGGGAACATCCAAATCCGAAACATATATCTTATATATGCCAATACATCCAATGTATTACCTAACCTTTTTCCTCTGAATCAACTAAGCCTTGGCTTTGGCACAACAAACTTAGTGATCCCAGTCAAGCGCGACCCATTGACCATGGAAATCTTCGTAATCAATGTTGATGGACAAGAAGTGGTATTGACTTTGGCCAACAAACCACAACTTGGACAAGACATCGATATGGAACAAAGCTCTCGTGATTCAAACACATCCTCGACAGACAAAGGCCTTGACTTTGGCCAACAAGCCAATGCCAGTCTCAGATCTTGAGTAAGAATCACTCAATGGAAGGAAAAAACGCTTAATATTATTTGAGGGTTTTTTCGCGTGCAAATTGGCAACTAATTTATTATCTTTGTTAAGGTCTCATCATCATACACCCTTAAACATGCATTCTAAACACATAATAAAGCGCGTATAAAAAAATAATAATGATATGCGGATGGATATTTTACACAATGATCCTAGATCAAATCTCTCCATTTCTCTCTCCCGCTAGCACAAATATTTCTTCTACCCATTACACTACACTTCTAAAGAAACCTCATTTACATTGAGGGGAATATGTGAGAAGATAATACAAAGAGTATGGAGGTGATAAGGCTGGACATGCAGGTCCAATTAATAAATCAAATTTATTACAACAATTTTTAAAATTGCCCCACCCATCTAATATCCATCTGATATACATTATTCATGCATCACAATCATGTATTCACACAAGCATGTTATCAATCAATCTAATCCAATTAATTAATCTGATAATTAGTGATCATCCAATGTTCAAACAACGATTTGATTTTGCTCGAGTCAAACTCGTTTTGCGAATAAGTACTCAAAGTACGAATTCTCGAATTAAATTAAACTACATAATTAAATCCAATTCAATTTGTATTTAATACTAATTTACTTATTTAATTCCAAATTAAATACTACACTTTATTAATGAACCTATACGATTTAAATTCCAAATTTAATCATTACGGGTCTCAAAGCCCAATTAATATCCAATATTAGTTTAATTAAAGTCCAATGGGCTTTTAATTAATTTCTTGAGGCGTGGACTTTTGGTCAACACGGGTCAAACCCATAACCAAAGTCCAATCCGGGAGTTACCCCATAAGCCCAAAAATCAATTTAGGCCCATTAGGCCCAATTAAACTTTAAAGGTTCATTAAGTCGCATTTGGGCTTTATGGAGGCGGTTTTGGGCCCAATTGGATCCAACCAATTTTGCCCAAACCCAATTTTGTACAACAAAGCCCAATAAGCCCATTTACAACATAACAAGCCCAAATCCAATTTAAGGCCCAATTAATTAAATTATAAAAATCCAATTTTACAATTTAATTAACCAAAAAGTGCATAACATAATTAATTACATAAATCAACATTTCCAAAACACAATTTAAACAATTAATCATGCTCAATTACATCAATTAGTGTCCAACACATTTTGATCAAAATCAAACCCATATTTACATGCTATATTCTCGGCAATTTGGGGAAAATTATGCCCAATTCGAATTCAATCCAATTAAATCCAATTAACCATAAAATCAACATTCCCAATTGATTTCCAACACATCCAATGATCAAAAATCAAAAAATCACCATGACTTTTATAATCCATTAGTTTCGGCCAAGCCCACTAATTTAGGGAAAATTTGTCCAATCCAAAATTCAATCCAATTGAATCTCAAATCATCTTTACCCATTTTTTTAAGTCATCCAATGATCAAAAAACAAAAATACCAAGACATTAGGGAGCTTCTAATTTTCGGCCATAAATAGCAAATTGGGGAAAATTAATCCAATTAATTTTTCAACAATTGATTACATATAACTCTAAGTTATCCATATACAAGCATATTTAAACAAACAATTTGCCAAAAACATGCTTAAATCATAAAGCCCCAAATTTTAGTTAAGAACCCTAATTCATGTTTTATGCTCAAATGGCTCAAGATACCATTGTTGGGTTTCAATCAAGTCCCAAGGATCATTTATAAAGCATAAAACGAGTGAATATAACAAGGAGAATGGCGGAATCATACTCACATCGATTGGATTGGATGCTACGAAGAACACTTCAAACTCTCTTACTCTGTCAAGCTCTCGGTTTATCCTCACTGTTTTGGCTCCAAGATTTCGGTCATGGTGGATATTTGGACTTCATCTTCATCTTCAAGCTCCAAGCTTCAACAATGGTGATTCCTTGCTCATGAGATGGTTTCCCTATTACCTATGTATTTCCTCTTTTGAGTGCTAGCTCTTGGTGATTTTTGCCACAAAACTCACCATCTCCATCTTCCTTATTCTCTCGGCAGAACTAGAAAATGTTGAGAAGAAAATTGGTCCAAGACCGTGTGAGAGAGATGAGCGTTTTTGGGCTCCAAAACGTGAAGGTTGCAAGAGAGAGAGGAGGGAAAAATAAAAATGCGTAAAAGGTGTTTTTAAATTCCAAAATTAATAAACATATACCATTTTTAATTTTCCAAAAAGTCAAAGGTACAAGCCTTTTTCACTTTTCACCCACCTCCATCAAGTCACATCACTCATGAATCAATTGTCACATCACTCAAAGTGACATGATGATTTGACGCTTGATGTGACTAATGATTTGACGCTTGATTTGATTTGCGTGCCGCACTCGAATTCGAAATGCGAATGTGCTCGCAAATAATCTCGGCTCGGGTTCGCTAATTCCAAATTAACGAATTTTCCGTTGCGACGCAATTAAATGATTACGCCTAGCGAAATCACTATTCACGTCGCCAACGAATTAATTCTAAATTAACTCATTCGCCCGAAAAAATCTAATTTTAATTCTGCGTCGAAATCCAATTTCTTATAATATATCAAATATATTATTTAATCGATTAATTCCAAAATTAATCGCTCTCTCTCTTTAAATGATATTTTATCCCAGATAAAATATCTCCGTAACTAATCACAGATTAATTTTCTCTCTTATCATAAATTAATCCCATATTAATAAAGTGTGAGTCATACGTCATCGGTGAATCTTCGGGAAGTGACATATGAGATCCCCTGATATGTTGGCAGTAAATCGGGTCGTCGGACTATCCGAACACGTAAGTACCTTGTACTACGTTTGTACCGATTTACAAGACAAGGTTGGCTTCTAGCAAAGCGCCATGCCTACCCAATTCTCCAGAAACATGCTTACAGGAATAAGCGATCTATATCAGGCGTAGTATACGCATTATCGTGTATGTCGATCCAGTATCGGATGATCACGTGCTAGGCCTGGGGCTGGAATTGTGTCTGCCCCATACGAAGCACATGTCAGATGTCTGGTGACTAGTCTCTATAATCGGATAAACATGACCTTGTCATTTTATCCCGATAGCTGCAGCATTTAAGAGAACTAGTCTCGTATCCTACGTGACCATCATCTCCACTAAACCGGAGTGATACTTTCATCTTGACATCACACCCAATACACTACGATTCTCGATATACCAGAAGAGGCGTACACAGAACCGGTTAAAGCCCTGGATGAACAAAACCAAAACATATTGATTGTCGCAAGTATTAGCGGTGCCAATCTCAGGTTAAGACCAAATACACCTACCCTGATTTCGGACTTCCATAGACACAGTTATACTACCAATGGAATTCCGAAGCGGTCTATCCAGAGCGAAGCTATTTCCCGTACCATCGGTAAAACACAACCTCATATTACACTTGCATGAGTATCTTATACCCAAATATATGAGAACTATGCTGTTGTGTCCTCACAAAGCGCACAAGTGTAATACTAGTCTTTTACGCATTATCGATGTCCAATCTCGATAATACTCTGACTAGGGATATTTAATGATTTATCCTTTGTGGATTGATACTGTCACATATCATTCTTAATCCAGGAACAAATGATAAGGACCTCATATCATTTATACATCTAGGTGATCTAATCACAAATGATAAGAGTGCAATCTCCTTTGTCACATAGTTAATTTGTACAATAATACCGTGATCTGTACAAATAGTGACGCTATGGGTCATAATTGTCTAACATACTCATCACAACATGCATTCTAATAATCTATATCGCATATAAATTATTAAAACTTGAAACTTTAAAGGAGAAGGATTAAGAACACTTTTCAACCTTAAGCTCTTGATGCTAATTGTAGGAAACAACTTTCCTTAGCGCGACAGAAGTTGCTTGTGGTGGCACCGACTCCGGTATGGATTTTTAAAATATTTTTTACCTTCTTCTTTTGTTGTAATAGCCAAGATCAATCCTTTGGTGTCTAACGCTTGGATCAACCACTCGATCTTCCGAACTATGACTCGAAACCAATAAACTGAAGTGTGGGCTTCACTCATAAAGTTCAAAACTCTAAACTATTTAGAGAATTAAGATGTCACAATGATGTTTGACTTTTGAAATATCAAACACTCTCACAACACTTGTGAATGTTTGAACTCTCTCTATTTTCTCTCAAATTCTTTCTCACAACACTTGTGTGAATGAATGAAAAATGTTAACCTTAGAAGTGAGAGAAATGGTAGAGATTATATTTTCTTACACAAGTCAACTAACCTTGTCATTAAGCATCGAATGCTTTCTTGCAATGACCAACACAAAAATGTGAATGTCATGCCAAAGCATAAGAAATGATAAGTTAAAGACAAGGACTTTGTCATTAGGCATCCAATGCTTTCTTTCAATAGCAAACAAATAAATGTGGAGGCCATACCAAAACATAAAAATGGATTAGCTAATGACAAAACTATTAGGTGTATCCAAGCCACCTAATAGACATAATTTATTGGAGAGCATGGCAAGCTATATGGCTTTGTCTCCAAGGTAAATAAAAATCACTATCTCAATAATGATTAAATTACCTTCAATTATGTTGTAGTAATTATCCATAATTATTACTAACTTGATTATCTCATAATCAAATAATTCTAGAAAACATTAAGTTAAACTAATTTAACATGGTTTTCATTTGTGAAAAAAAAAATATATTATTAATCTCATTAATAATATATAAATATAATGTGAGCATATTATTAGACAATCTAATTATATTAGATTTTCTACAGTTAATCGAGCTAGCACGGGGACACAAATGGACCTACGGTTCCGAGCTCCAATAATTTCAAAATATTAATTAAAATCTTTAATTAAATATTACAAATTATTAACTCTGCGTTATTCCACTAAAAACTCGAAGTTGAACTCCCGTTACCGTAGATGGATAAAATAAACCTAACAATTTCGGTGTCCATTGATATAGTCATTACATATGGATATAGTCCTTCACGAATATCTCATAAATAGAGCCGTGTCAAAAGTCCATTAAACCCCTCTAAATATTTTGTCTCTTAAGCACCATTGATTCTATAATGAACAATTAATTCATAACAATTATGAATATAAAACTTTCTATTCGTTGAGCACTCATATTGTTTAAGTCCCGAATCAACTCTTAAAAAAGATATTCTTCTATTTCTCGTAAGAATGAGTGAATTCCATATCTATGTAAAACGTTCCCAGCTACACACCAAACCATATCCCCAAAATACGTAGTTATTGGCCGGGAATGCAACACCAACCTCACCATAGTAAATCAAAGAACAAAGCCTGTCATGCAAGAGTTAGTTGTACACTCAGAATTAAGATTGAATCCATATATGACCATCTATTAGATAAAATGAATTTCTTCGGTTAACAGATATTAAAAAAATTCGTATTAATCTGAGTACAGTCCTATATGATCTCATCATATAAGGTGCCTCAATTCCCATGTCACTACATGAACGATCCTGGATCAAGATCGTCATACAAGTATAGAATGGACCGCAGCTATAGATAAACCACAAACAAAGTACCCTCTTTGTTTGCTCTCTACGGACTATTTAGATTACTAACTTCAGACATAAACCCTCTTGTGCATCAAACATACACTTAGTCTGAAGGTACAATAGTAATCAAGGTAAACAAAACAATTGGACAATATGCGATATAAATCAAACAACTTTAATAAAATGAATAATTCATTTATTATTTTCACAATGATCAATTCTGTTTTACAATACATGAAGCTTTAGGACATAAATCTCAACATCGCTAATTGTTGTCGTGTGGATGTTTGATGTGTCATGTTTTATTCTTGCATATTTAATTTAGTGAAATATGATTATGTCATTAATTTGACTTATTGTGCAATGTATTTATATGATAAGATAAGTGGATTATTATTAAACTACACTAACCTGAGTATTCTGGAATATTACTTGAGTTTTGTAAATGATATCTGGTTCTTAAAAGAATTTACTTTGGAGTCGGTTTACTTTGAAGAATTACCATTACAGGTCTTCGAAATGAAATCTCTCAAGAGTGAAATGATTTATGGTTCTTAAACGAATCACATGATTATCCAAAATAGAATTTGTTCTTCAAACTTATTTGGTGCGGAGACTTCATAGTCTGTGTATGCTCAACTGTATTACATATATCTAAATATTATTGGACCTTTCACTACTATCGCAATTCCACTAAATAATCTTATTGTGGAAGTTTCGTTTAGAGAGTGATACGTATGTAATTTTTTTAAAATAATTATAGTCTGATGACAATTCAATTATCTTGTTATTCATGTGAGCGAGATTCTAACATCATATTTTTTATTTCCACTTTAGAGATTTTTGTTGGGTTTCTAATAAGTCCCAAGGATCATTTTAAAGCAATGAAACAAGTGAATACAACAATGAAATATGGCGGAAACATACTCACATTGAACGGCTTTGCGATGCGAAGAACAACGAAAATTTGTATGCCCTTTGATGCTCCTCAAAGTCTCGGCAGTGGGCATCCTTGTTGTCCTCAAATTCGGCCATGGTCCTCCATTGAAGTTTTCAAGCTCCAAGCTTCCAAAATGGATTCCAAGCTCACGAAATTATTGCCCTATCACCTTAGGATAACTCTATGTGTGCTAGCACTCAAGAAACTTGCCACAAATTTCCTTATCTTCTCCATGTGTTTCGGACAAACCAGAAAAACAGAAAAGGAAATGCCGTGTGAGAGAGAGGGAGTTTTTGGCTCCAAACCGTAAAGGTTGCAAGAGAGAGAGAAAGGAAAAAATGTGTAATTGTTTTATTAATTTCCAAAATCAATTAACATATACCATTTTTCAATTTCCTAAAAATCAAAGGTACAAGCCTTTTAACTTTCCAACCACCTCCATCAAGTCACATCACTCATGAATAGTGACTGGTGTCAATCACTCAAAGTAAAAGACATCTATCACTTGAATGATGTGTGATGTGACGCTAGATGCGACTAGCGATTTGACACTTGATGTGACTTGCGTGCCGCACTCGAATTCGAAATGCGAATGCGCTCGCAAACACTCCCGGGCTCGGATTCGCTAATTTCGAATTAACGAATTTTCTGTTGCGTCGTAATTAAATCTAATTTAATTAAATAATCATGCCTAGCATAATTACTATTCACGTCGCTAACAAATTAATTCTAAATTAACTCATTCGCCCGAATTAAAATCTAATTTCAATTCCGCGTCGAAATCCAATTTCGTATAATATATCGAATATATTATTTTATCAATTAATTCCAAATTAATCGTTCTCTGTTTAAATAATATTTTATCCCATATAAAATATCTCCGCAATTAATCCCAGATTAATTTTCTCTCTCATCATTAATTAATCCCAGAGTAATAAAAGTGCGAGTCATACGTCATTACCAAATCTTCGGGAAGCGACCCATAAGATCATCGGATATGTTGGCAGTAAATTTGGTCTTCGGACTATCCGAACACGTAAGTACCTAGTACTATGTTTATACCGATTTACAAGACAAGGTTGGCTTCTAACAAAGCGCCATGCCTACCCAATTCTCCAGAAACATGCTTACAGGAATAAGCGATCTATATCAGGCGTAGTATACGTAGTATTGTGTATATCGATCCGGTATCGGATGATCACGTGCTAGGCCTGGGGCTGGAATTGTGTCTGACCCGTACGAAGCACATATCAGATGTCTGGTAACTAGTCTCTATAATCGGATATACATGACCTAGTCATAATACCCCGATAGCTGCAGCATATAAGAGAACAAGTTATGTATCCTACGTGATCATCATCTCCACTATAACTGAAGTGATACTTCCATTTTGACATCACACCCAATACAGTACGATTCTCAATATACCCAGAAGAGGCGTACATAGAACCGGTTAAAGCCCTGGACGACCAAAACCAAAGCATATTGATTGTCGCAAGTATTAGCGGTGAAAGTCTCAGGTTGAGACTAAATACACCTACCCTGAATTCAGACTTCCATAGACACATAGTTATATTACCAGTGGAATTCTGAAGGGGTCTATCCAGAGCGAAGCTGTTTCCCGTACCATCGGTAAAACACAACCTCCTATTACACTTGTATGAGGATCCTATACCCAAATATATGAGAACTATGACGTTGTGCCCTCACAACGTGCACAAGTGTAATACTAGTCTTTTACGCATTTATCGATGTCCAATCTCGATAATACTCTGACTAGGGATATTAAATGATTTTTCCTTCGTGGATTGATACTGTCTCATATCATTCTCAATCCAGGAACAAATCATAAGGACCTCATATCATTTATACATCTTGGTGATCTAATCACAAATGATAAGAGGGCAATCTCCTTTGTCACATAGTTAATTTGTACAACAACACCATGATCTGTACAAATAGTGACGCTATGGGTCATAATTATCCAACAATCTCCCACTAGGCCTATAGCCAGTCACTCGAGTGTCTACCACCCGAACTATGTACGGTTGGCTCAAATTGCTGAGAAAAGGCTTTTGTCAGCGGATTTGAATGATTATCGTCTGATGCGATTTATTCGATCATCACATTGCCACGATGTATGATCCGAACGAATCAGATGAATATCGAAGTATATATCTGGATCGTTGATGAGACCATTAATTCTTTAGCCTGTGCTGAAGCCTAGCTCAGCTGTTAATAGAACTATATCTAATCTAATTAGATTTATTATCGATCCAAATGGCTTCTATTGCTGCATCAGCTGCAGCAATAATCCGCATTTGTTGTTTATTCGGTAACAGTATCTTGCTTGGAAGATTTCCAGCTCATTGTTCCGTTATTCAAACTGTATAGTACCGTTTGTGACTTATAGTCGTTTTCATCGGTTAGGAAACTTGCTACATTGATCCCAGTCACTTCAAGTTCTCCATCTCCACAGATTAAGACAGCATCCTTAGTTCTTTAAGAAACTAACGGATGTTCTTAATATCAATCCAGTGACCATCACTAGGATTGGCCTGTTTGTGAATCCATATGCTCAAAGCGTATGAGACACCAGGTCGCGTACATTTTTCAATGTACGAGTTCTCGATGAGTTTTAACAATTTTAAATCTAACCCAGTAGATCTTTATTCCTAGAATAAAGGTTGTTTCTCCCAAGAATTCTACGGAGAATTTTCATGAAAGCCAAGCTTTCACCGATTGTTTTATGGGAATATCATTTCCAAGAAATGACATGTCATCATTATTTATAGGACATTATTGTCAGTGCGCTCCCACTAACCTCCTTATATACACAAGAATGATTTTTCGTTTTGAATTAAATCATAAACTATTATGATTACATCAAAACGATAATTCCAAGAACCTAATGCTTGCTTCAATCCAAACATGGATCGAATAACCTGCAAACCTTGTTTGCTAGTTTTGGGTGCGACAAAACCGACAGGATGTTATAAATATCCTCCAAAAGGTTTCATTTTCAGGAAAGCGATTTTGCCATTCAGCTGACACATTTCATAAATGAAACATGCAGCATTAGCAAGCATTATCCAAATGAATTCATCGTGGCAACAGGTAAAAGGTTGAATCGTAATCAACACAATGTTGATAACGATACCTTTCCGTTAAAAGCCTAGCTTTACACGTTGGTATGTTTCCATCCATGTATGTCTTCCTTGAAGACTTATATAGTACCAATAGGCACAATACCTTGCGGTACATCAACTAGTGTCCAAACTTGTTGATATACATGGAATCCATTTCGGACTCATGGCACTTTGCCATAATAGGGAGTCGATACCTTGTATCACTTCCTCATACGTAGTCAGTAGGTATACCTCAATAAGATTGACATCTTTATGAGGTGAGATCAGAAACCATGCCCAAGGTTGTTTTCTGACTCTCTGACTTACGCGGTTCTTGTGTATTCGAAGATTATTGGTATAGTTTCATCCTTGATGAACTATTTATGTTCCATTAAGGAATCGGTGCCTTGAATAATATTACTCCGATTTTCATCGAGTTTTACTATCCTCCCACTTACCACTGCATATCGGTATTCCTCTTAGGAAAGCTGCATGGTGAGCAACAATTACATTGTTCTCTTGTGAGTTGTATAAGTACTATAATTTGGTATCCCTAGGATAACCTACAATTGGCACTTATCCAATTTGGGTTTTAGTTTGGTATCATCCAAACATATGCCTAGCATACCCAAATGATCAGGATTGAGAAACCTAGTTTCTTTCCTGTTCATATCTAATATGAAATCTGTCAAACAGATTTTATGGAACCTTATTCAAAATAAGTTATGCACTGTTAAAGTGTATCCGTTGAGAAGGAAATGGTATCTCAGAGCGACTCATGATTAACCTTATCATGTCTAATAAAATTCGGTTTATCAGTTCGGACACACCTTCAAAATGACGTGTTCCGGGAGGAGTCCTCATTGAAAGAATACTATACTCTTTCAAGTGTATTAGAAACTTATTGCCTAAGTATTTTCCATTACGGTCTCACCGTGACGGTTTTACTTCAGCCGATCTGTTTGTCTATTTCGTGTCGAAACTTTAAAAGTTTCCTATTTGTGTTCTCCAAAAGAAACACATAACCATAACGCGATGCCACATCCGTAAAGGTCACAAAATATTCATATCCACATCTAGCCTAGCTAGACATGGGCCCACTTGCTTCACTATGAACTAGGGCCAGCAGATCGGTGGCATTTGCACTTTTACCAAGTAAATAGTATTTTAGGCACTTTGCCCAATAAACTAGATTCGTAGACTTTATTTGAATGGAATCAAATCAGTCCTAGTACCCACTCTTCGAAAGTGTGGATATACGAGTCTTGTTTGATTGTGTCCCAGACAACAATGCCACAATTAGTTTCTTCTTATCAAATCAGTTTGAGCTATTTGTTTGTCATGTAATACATTTGAGATTTAATTATATTCAATATAAATTATGTTATTCACATCTAATGTGTTTATCTCAATATCATCTTTATATAATAAAACACTTTAGTGTTCTAGGATATAAAGGTACACCCGTAGCGGGTTATACACTGATATAAAGATAATGTTTCTAGTCAAAGTAGTTACATTATAACAGTTTCCAAATTTAGGTACACACCCGAGGGTAGTTCCTAAAATTAAGTTTCTGTGGTTAAAACAACGATTTTCATCTCGTTTCCTATTCGCAGATAAATCTCTATTGAAGTCAGTATCCTGTTCAAAACAGATTCTGAACATCAATACATATATTTTATGTATTACACTAAGTATTTAAAATCCAATTTTAATACTAGTAGTGAACATAATGATGACAAACATATTTGAAGTCAGAGCCTTGCTCGTCTTCATTTCCTTCATGTCTGCTTTGTCCAAACGGCAGTCACGCTTCCGCAATCCCGTTTGCCATAATTTAGGCAGACATTTTGGGATATGTCATTTATCTTCCCAGAAGATTATAATGATTTTGCCTTTGCCCTTTTCATATTCCAGAAGCCTTTGGCCAAGCCTCGGGTTTCTAGAATATCGATGTAAAGTGCGCCTTGCGCTACTTGGCTATTGCAAATTTTGACTTTGTCTCCTTGAGAATAGTCATTAACTCTCCAAGAGTTATTCATTGCAATTTAGTACTTCTAAAATCTAAGTATAGATTTATGAAGATCCTTTAATTTCAATATCATACTTTAAAGATCTAATCTTTTAGTTCTGATTTAGAAATTAAGGAGTCTATTGCGATAAGTTTAATGGATTAAGCACTTAAGTTATCATTACATGAATCTTCCAAAGATCATGCTCCACTATTTGCTTAACTCCGGGCTTAGGCATAATATGTTATTTTATCAAATAAAGTAACTTATTATTTTCCAAGACTATCCTGAAATTATTCCCAATTTGAAAATTAAACCATTTAAATACATTTTCTCTAGGATTATGTTTTAAATGTCAATCTTTCAATATTATCTTGATTTTAATAGTCCAACTATTTAATCAACGATTTAGGCACTATTTATTATAATGATTATTATAGTCCAACTATATTAATCAATTATAATTTATTTGTTTGAATACAGTCCAACTGTTTTAAAACAACGTTTAAATATTAGTCCAACTAACATTTAATTTATTTGACGAATGATATTTGTTCGAGCGCGTATGGCAAGCAATTAAACGAATATTGCAATTCAATTCTTGCCTCCCACTATTTTTCGGCGAGCCTCTCACCCTCTGTCGAGTACTCGGGAAACCGTGTTTCCTAGCGGGCTAGGATCCCATTAAATATCACACAATCTTGACTTTGGCCAACAAATTGTATGATAATTAACTAGGTAGATCTCTAAGATCAATTGGATCCAATCCAATTCCTAGATCCAGTAGGGGGACATCCAAGTCCGAAACATATATCTTACATATGCCAATATATCCAATATATTGCCTAACCTTTTTCCTCTGAATCAACTAAGCATTGGCTTTGGCACAACAAACTTAGTGATCCCAGTTAAGCGTGACCCATTGACCATGGAAAGCTTCGTAATCAATGTCAATGGACAAGAAGTGGTCTTGACTTTGGCCAACAAACCACAACTTGGACAAGACACTGATATGGAACAAAGCCTTCATGATTCAAACACATCCTCGACGGACAAAGGCCTTGACTTTGGCCAACAAGCCAATGCCAGTCTTGGATCTTGAGTAAGAATCACTCAATGGAAGGAAAAACGCTTAATATTTAGTGAGGGTTTTTCGCGTGCAAATTGGCAACCAATTTATTATATTTGTTAGGTCTCATCATCATACACCCTTAAACATGCATTCTAAACACATAATAAAGCGCATATGAAAAAATAATAATGATATGCGGATGGATACTTTACATTGATCCTAGATCAAATCTCTCTTTCTCTCTCCCGCTAGCACATGTATTTACTTCTACCCGTTACACTACACTTCTAAAGAAACCTCATTTATATTTAGGGGAATAGGTGAGAAGAGAATACAAAGAGTAAGGAGGTAATAAGGCTGGACACGCAGGTCCAATTAATAAATTCCAAATTTATTACAAAAATTTCCAAAATTGCCCCACCCATGTAATATTCATCCGATATACATTATTCATGCATCACAATCATGTATTCACACAAGCATGTTATCAATCAATCTAATCCAATTAATTAATCTGAATATTAATGACCATCCAATGTTCAAACAACGATTTGATTTTTGCGCGAGTCAAACTCGTTTTGCGAATAAGTACTCAAAGTACGTATTCTCGAATTAAATTAAACTACATAATTAAATCCAATTCAATTTGTATTTAATACTAATTCGCTATTTAATTCCAAATTAAATACTACACTTTATAAATGAACTTTTACGACTTAAATTTCAAATTTAATCGTTACGGGTCTCAAAGCCCGATTAACGTCCAACGTTAATTTAATTAAAGTCCAATGGGCTTTTAATTAATTTCTTAAGGCGTGGACTTTTGGTCAACACGGGTCAAACCCAATAACCAAAGCCCAATCAAGGAATTACCCCATAAGCCTATAAATCAATTTAGGCCCATTAGGCCCAATTAAATTTATTAAGGTCCATTAGTCGCATTTGGGCTTTATGGAAGCGGTTTTGGGCCTAATTGGATCCAACCAATTTAGCCTAAACCTAACTTGGTACAACCAAGCCCAATAACCCCATTTACAACATTCAAGCCCAATTTTACAAAATAAGCCCAACATAATTAAATTACAAAATCCAATTTCACAATTTAATTACCTAAAGTGTATAACACAATTAATTACCCAAATAAATATTTCCAAAACATCAATTAGCCTAATTAATCATGCTCATTTACATTAAATCATGTCCAACACAATTTAACAAAAAAATCAAACCCATATCATGCTCTTTATGTCTCGGCTTTGGGGTTAATTTTATGTCCAATTTTAATTCAATCCAATTAAATCAAATCCAACATTAAATCAACATTCCCAATTGATTTCTAACACATCCAATGATCAAAATCAAAAAATTCCAAGACTTAGGGCAATTATAGGATTCGGCCAAGCTAATCCAATTGGGGAAATTTTTTCCAATTCAAAATTCATCAAATTGACAATGCATAACACCATGTTATCATCAATTAAGCATACTCAAACATCCAATTTCATCCAAATATGCTCAAATCATTTTTACCCAAATTTTAACCCTAATCAAGTTTCATGCTTTTAATGGCTCTGATACCATTGTTGGGTTTCTAATAAGTCCCAATGATCATTTTAAAGCAACGAAACAAGTGAATACAACAATGAATATGGCGGAAACATACTCACATTGAACGGCTTTGCGATGCGAAGAACAACGAAACTTTTTATGCCCTTTGATGCTCCTCAAAGTCTCGGCAGTGGGCATTCTTGTTGTCCTCAAATTCGGCCATGGTCCTCCATTGAAGTTTTCAAGCTCCAAGCTTCCAAAATGGATTCCAAGCTCACGAAATTACTACCATATCACCTTAGGATAACTCTATGTGTGCTAGCACTCAAGAAACTTGCCACAAATTTCCTTATCTTCTCCATGTGTTTCGGTCAAACCAGAAAAACAGAAGAGGAAATGCCGTGTGAGAGAGAGGGAGTTTTTGGCTCCAAATCGTAAAGGTTGCAAGAGAGAGAGAGGAAAAAATGTGTAATTGTTTTATTAATTTCCAAAATCAATTAACATATACCATTTTTCAATTTCCTAAAAGTCAAAGGTACAAGCCTTTTAACTTTCCAACCATCTCCATCAAGTCATATCACTCATGAATAGTGACTGGTGTCAATCACTCAAAGTGAAAAACATCTATCACTTGAATGATGTGCGATGTGACGCTAGATGCGACTAGCGATTTGACGTTTGATGTGACTTGTGTGCCGCACTCGAATTCGAAATGCGAATGCGCTCGCAAACACTCCCGGGCTCGGATTCGCTAATTTCAAATTAACGAATTTTCCATTGCGTCGTAATTAAATCTAATTTAATTAAATAATCATGCCTAGCATAATTACTATTCACGTCTCTAACAAATTAATTCTAAATTAACTCGTTCGCCCGAATTAAAATCTAATTTCAATTCCGCGTCGAAATCCAATTTCATATAATATATCGAATATATTATTTTATCCATTAATTCCAAATTAATCATTCTCTCTCTTTAAATAATATTTTATCCCAGATAAAATATCTCCGTAATTAATCCCAGATTAATTTTCTCTCTCATCATTAATTAATCCCAGATTAATAAAAGTGCGAGTCATACGTCATTGGTGAATCTTCGGGAAGCGACCCATGAGATCCCCAGATATGTTGGCAGTAAATTCGGTCGTCGGACTACCCGAACACGTAAGTACCTAGTACTACGTTATACCGATTTACAAGACAAGGTTGGCTTCTAGCAAAGCGCCATGCCTACCCAATTCTCCAGAAACATGCTTACAGGAATAAGCGATCTATATCAGGCGTAGTATACGTAGTATTGTGTATATCGATCCAGTATCGGATGATCACGTGCTAGGCCTGGGGCTGGAATTGTGTCTGCCCCGTACGAAGCACATATCAGATGTCTGGTAACTAGTCTCTATAATCGGATATACATGACCTAGTCATAATACCCCGATAGCTGCAGCATATAAGAGAACAAGTTTCATATCCTACGTGATCATCATCTCCACTATAACTGAAGTGATACTTCTATCTTGACATCACACCCAATACACTACGATTCTCAATATACCCAGAAGAGGCGTACACAGAACCGATTAAAGCCCTGGACGACCAAAACCAAAGCATATTGATTGTCGCAAGTATTAGCGGTGCAAGTCTCAGGTTAAGACCAAATACACCTACCCTGAATTCGGACTTCCATAGACACATAGTTATACTACCAGTGGAATTCCGAAGGGGTCTATCCAGAGCGAAGCTGTTTCCCGTACCATCGATAAAACACAACCTCATATTACACTTGCATGAGTATCATATACCCAAATATATGAGAACTATGTCGTTGTGCCCTCACAACGTGCACAAGTGTAATACTAGTCTTTTACGCATTTATCGATGTCCAATCTCGATAATACTCTGATTAGGGATATTAAATGATTTATCCTTCGTGGACTGATACTGTCTCATATCATTCTCAATCCAGGAACAAATCATAAGGACCTCCTATCATTTATACATCTTGGTGATCTAATCACAAATGATAAGAGGGCAATCTCCTTTGTCACATAGTTAATTTGTACAACAACACCATGATCTGTATAAATAGTGACGCTATGGGTCATAATTGTCCAACAATTTTAACGACTGAACTAGCTTACACCTGCCAACTACATATGTAACATATGTAATTAAACATATGAAAGTTTAATTAATTTATGAACCCATATTATGATTATGGATTGTCTTTTGTTATAAGTTTCAAATTCAGCGATTGCGTTTCTTGTAAGAATCTGGGATAGCCTGAGATTTTAGCTGCTCAGTTTAAAACCGGAAGGGATGATTTGACGGCGGTATTTTCAAGGATTCAAATTTTTTTTTGAATGAAATAAAGAGACAACTCAAAGAACAAAGATGAAGAACTTCACAAAATTACTAAACAAACAAAATTGATTTTTTTTTTCCAATTATAAGACAACGTTTCATAATTATTAATATTGTAATTTTCATTTGGAAGGAGTTGAGAGGGCTGGAAAAATTGCAGTCTATAAAACGACAACTCTTATAGCTAAAAACGGTTGTAACTACCAAGCATTTCCTAATTCCATAAATACCCTCACACAAAATCCCCTCCAAATTTCACAGCCGCCTGCACCTCTAACTCATTTCTCTGTAGCCCGGGAATTATCGGAAAATCGAAAACCCGAAAATGGTGTCGGACTCGGACCTTGTGACCCGGCTCCGAGAAATCCTCCAGAACTCGGACCTTGACACGGCCACCGCCGGCAGTCTAAGGAGGCAACTGGAGGAAGAGTTTAAGGTGGACTTATCGGACCGAAAGGCTTTCGTTAGCGAACAAATTGACATCTTCCTTCAAACCCTAGAGAAAGAACGAGAAGAAATTGAGGAAGGCGGAAACGACGCCGTTGAGGTGAAAGTAGATAAAGAAGAAGATGAAAGCGAAAAAGAAAAGTAAGGTTTTTTTTTTTTTTATGAAGATTTTTTTTAAAAAAATATATATTTTTTCCCTAGCTTTGTCAAATATGGAAGCATGTATCCATTAATTGGTGACAAATGAATGGATAGCTGAAAATTAAAATAAATATAGTTAGTTAAAAAAGTGGTGTGATATTAATATGTTGTCCGAGACATTAGACGGGCCAAGGCGATTTGGTAGTTTAACCCGTCTAAGTGCAGTCCTAGTGCAGCATTTTCATCAGTCAAAAGGTGGATTGGTTAGTCAAATATGCAAAATTTTATTTAATATATAAATAGTCGTATAACTTAAAATACACGAGTGGTGCCTATAGTTGCCTAAGCGACTGTTTGAAAAACCTGTCCAGGTGTTGCGCCTTTGGCGGCGCCTTTAACATCATAAGAAATTATATATTACGATGAGACATCAGTTTGTACAAAAAGAATTTTGTGTAATATTTTGTAATAAGATGTAGTGTTACTCATTTTATTTTGTTCATTAGGTCAAACGGAGAAGTCAAGAAGAGAAGGAGTGGTGGCTTTAACAAAATATGTAGCCTTTCCACACACCTTCAAAAAGTTGTTGGAGTCCCTGAATTGGCAAGAACTGAGGTAAACCCAATTTTTTTTTGGGTGCTGTTTAGGAATAACTATATGGATGGGAAATTTAACTTATAATTTACCCATTACCATGGTTCCAGGTTGTGAAGAAAATGTGGGTGTATATTAAGGAAAATAAATTGCAGGATCCAACAAATAAGCGAAAAATAATATGTGACTCGTCATTGCAAGCTCTCTTCCGTGTAAACTCTATTGATATGTTCAAAATGAATAAGGCCCTGTCGAAGCATATTTGGCCGCTGATTGCAGAAGATGGTACTTTCTTTAAGAAGTTGTTTTTTAATGTCTTATATAAGTAATTAGTATGACTTTACTTGTAGGGTTGTTTCTGATGTTTTTTTTTTTGGTGGAAGCATATACTAATTTTTGGTATGATCTAATCAAAATTTCCAGCATTTTGATTACCATAATATATTTAGATTTTTCTGCAATGACAACTACTTCTCCCACAACACAAACTGGATGACATTGAACTTCCGCATTTTTCTCTAACAATATATATATACCTTTAGAGGTACTGTCCTGTATTAGTGTGGTTCAGTTATTTGGTTGGAATAATAATGCCAACTTATGGATGGAAAATCAGAAAATGTAAAGCAGAAGATAGAAAGTGAAAATTTCAACAATTCAGACGTAGGAGAGGAGGAGGAGGAGGAGGAGGAGGAGGAAGAGGAAGAAGAGGAAAAGAGTACTGAACGAGGACGCAAGAAAAAAGGGTGAGTTCTTCATGCAGCCTTGTGTTCTTTTCTTTTCATTTCTTTTCTCCTTTAATTGTTTTATGTCTGAAAGCACATATATACTTGAAGTACATTCAAAGCCTTAGATCACATTCTTTTATTTATAGGAGTATAACACATGCATTGCAAATTTATTAAGGTAAAACTTTTGGTAAAACAGTGGCATCGCTAATTTGATAGGTGTTTTTACTTTTTACTTTTTTAAATCACTATTATAATGACAATTTATTCACTGAATTTGAAAGGATATCAAGAAATTATTGAGAGTAACTAGTCGTGGTTGGCTGTCTGTAAAATTATGTTGACCTTCTATACACTGATGTTAATAAAGGGTGTTTGTAAGACATTATCTGTTGGGTTGGTATTTACTAATTAGATTTCAGCTCTTAAATTAATTTCTGCTCAAGGATACCTGTGGAAATGAAGCTTTCTTTGATGACATAATAGAATTCAAGTGGTAAAGGGTGGAGTGGGGCTGAATTGCAAATTAGGGAAGGAATAGGTTGCAACCTTCATTTAGAAGTACTTTTGGCTTGAAATCTGAGTTTGATACCATTTTGTGATATTATGTATAAGTAATTTACTTTTCACCTATTCAACTTGTACAGTTGCAAAGATTTATTCTTTGAAATAGTTACGTGATTACTCTCCATTTTATAGGTTTTACTGTTTACAATTGGTTGCTATGAAGTTCACATATGGATATTGGATTAAGTTTTGTAGAATCAATAATAATTTTTTCTTGCATTTTATTGTTGGAGTTGATGATTTGGAATTCTATATATGATTGATCATATGCTCTACAAATATAGAATGTCCCCAGTCTGATGTTAATAGAGTTCATGACTTCATCGATGCTGATGTTTCGAAACTAAACTAAATTAACCTATCTCGTCAACAAGATCAACTGAGGATAAAGATGTCAAGAAAAGGAGAGGTGGCTTTACCAAACTGTGTAGTCTTTCTCCAGATCTTCAAACATTTGTTGGAGTACCTGAATTGGCCAGAACAGAGGTCCGTTAATAGACTTTCAAAAAAAAAGTAAATAACACACTTTCTCCATTTTTTGGGGGCTTCATGTTGTTGATAATGATTATCTTTGGATCGTATTCTCAAAGCTCATTCTTTTATTTTCTTTAATCCTACTGTCCTTTCGGTGGTAGGTTGTCAAGAAACTGTGGACCTATATCCGAGAGAAGAATTTGCAAGATCCAAAGGATAAGCGAAATATAATATGTGATGAATCTTTAAAGGTTCTTTTTCGTGTTAATTGTATCAACATGTTCCAAATGAATAAAGCGCTGACCAGACACATATGGCCATTAAATGAGGGAGATGGTATTTTCTTAATCAGGCTGCTTCTATCTTTAAAGATTATAAGTATTAATACTAGAGATAACTTGGTTGTCTTTGTCTAAATATCTTAAAGTTTTCTTCTATTTTAAAATAAATGTCTAATCCCTATTGTACACTTCCAGCCAACACTAAACAAAAGGAAAAGCGGTGCAAGCAGGTGGTTGAAGGTGAGATTGGTATTTAAAGCCTGCAGGCTACTGGGTCAATTATTACATCTGCAGACTGCTGCACATTGTCTTTCATTATTTGGGTACTTAAACATTCTAATTATGCAACATCATAGTAGTTGCTTATAGAGAAAAATAGGGGTGAAAGCTGATTGTATGGGAAATGCTGCTGGAAGGTTTCTCAGTCAGCCGAAAAGAGGTTGATTCCATGAGAATAGCTTTCAAATTTTACCTATGACTAAACTAAGAATCAGCTTCTTCTTCTTCCTTTTTTATTTTTTATTTTTTTTATTTTTTATAGTTTCTCCCACTGTCGAAGGAATAACATATATAGCATTTCTAGTAATGATTGCTGAAAAGTTCTATTTCAGTCTAGGATAACACAATCGTTTCTTCATTGTCCAGGTACAGATGAGTCAAAGCATAAAGAAAAACGACAGAAGAAAAGGGCTTGATGACAGGCTAGGCTAATAAACAAGCTCATTCAAGTTGAGTTTGATTTTAATTCAGCCAGAAAATCTTAAGCTGCAAATACTTGGTTTGCAATTGCTTAATTACTCCATGAAATTGAATTCCAAATTTATTGTTTTGCTCATGCTAATCATTCAACTCTGCTTCAAGTATGTCCAATTCCCATTTTATTTTATTCCATTTCACTTTGAGTTCACTGGATAAATATGTCCAATGCATTCAAGTTTTGTGATACAAATTCTCTGTTAAGCATTATGTTGTCTTTGGTTGCTTCTGCTGACTAAATGCCATATGATCACCATTTTAGATTCTTGTCAACTTGTACAACTCTGGGACTTCAATATCTGTCATCTGTCTTAGTGTGTTCCTCTTGATTTTATAGGATCTTTCTGATACGAGGAGAATTATACTTGATGATAAGTTAGAAGAATTTTGAAGGTTTAATCCTTCAGTGGCTTCTCAGTCTCGAAGTTTCCGACTTCTCATAACGTATTTCATCAAGATGAACGAGTAAGTTGTTTATATGTACATAACATGAGCCCCATAAAAAAATGGGCAGTTTTTTCTCAAGTTAGACTTGTTATTCTCCTTGTAGTCGTATTTTTTTTTGGATGCTGGTAAAATGTGAAACAAATGGAAAAATTAATCTCAAGTTACTTTGGTTCTAGCCATGAACTTAGCGACTGTATGTCGTAGGCTCGTAGCATCCCATTTATTTCTTTCTCGTCCAGAGAATGAGGCATTAAATAGTGGAACAATATGCTATGACAATCTGGGAAGCAAGGTTGCCAATGGGCATACCATGTGGTCTCGCAGAGACCACAAGGGTTAATAATGCTTTCATCCTATGTACGACATGCAATGCAACAACAAATTGTTGGGCATTTACGGTGCGCTTTGTACCATCCAATTGACGGGCTTTAGCTATTTTAGGCTGACAATATTCTCCCTTTCTGGTTAGGCATGCTAGCATATGTTTGACAAAATTTGTACATGCTATAAAGATTTTGTGTGATTCATTAACCTTCTTATGCCATTTACTTCAGTTAATTTTTTTTGTTAATGAATGCATGAAATTCTCTTGGCAGGAGATTGAGATGCCATCAATTTATCCAAAGCGTGTCTTTTTTGAAACACTAGTACCTCTGACTTCTTGTATAAATTATCCTGTGAATGCATATTTTTTAGTCCCACTAGTAATATATAGTCTTCTTTGTCGCCTCAACTCCGAAACCTTGACCCGTCAAGATTTTTTGTTATTTGAGTGGAGCCCAAATTCACCCAAAACACGTCTTACTACTTAATGATTGTCATCACTTATAAACACATCACTAACATGTCTTACTACTTAATTATAAGTCTTGGAATGGAGTTTATGACTATTGTATCAAGGTGGACTTTTCTTCGTTCTGTTTTTTGTTTATTCATATTCAAAAGTCCCTTAACCTTTTTAAGTTGATAGATTTGACTTGGGGATCACTATTAGATTTTATAATCATCATAGATAGGAACACCTTCGACCTAAAGTATGGAAATCAAAGGCCCTAAGTTTTGAACCCATGAAATAGGAAGCATGCTTTTCACAGTGGGCTTGATATTCACAGATGTAATTTGAGTAAAATATATAATATTTCCTAGTGTTAAAATATAATGGCCCATTATGACTTTACAGTAAAATGTAATATTTCAAAATTTATAGTATCAATTGTTATTTTGTCGCAAGTTCAGTAGTAAAATATATTTTTTTAATTTTTATTTTTGTTATATAGCTTTCATGTGATCTTATACTTGTAGACGTTCTTAATTTTAAAAAAGAAATTGATTATTAGTTGTCAACTATAACTTGTAGTAACACCTATATAATTGCAATGTTATATCATGAACTCAAATTTTTTTACAAAATTGAAAAACTTCAATAAGAATATATTTTAGATAATTTAATTATTTTGAAAAAAAAATTCTGCAATCTCTCCTTTCAAAACTACTGAACCACAGAGAAGTATAGAACCATATTACTAACAAAATAAAAATAAAATCATAAATTTTTATTAATTTGGAACTTA
Organism: Zanthoxylum bungeanum; assembly: GCA_019454045.1. Lineage (NCBI taxonomy): Eukaryota > Viridiplantae > Streptophyta > Magnoliopsida > Sapindales > Rutaceae > Zanthoxylum > Zanthoxylum bungeanum. The sequence continues at coordinate 138,100 of SKCR01036155.1, forward strand.
AAAACACTTGTATTGAATCCAGAAATCTAATATATTAAAATTGTAATATATATGGTGTGAAGTGAAAGAGACCATGATGATGGAATGAGGTTGAGTTTGTGAAAGGCAAAAGGAACCTCTTTTTAGTAAATAGGGATGGAAATGTAATTTTTTTTTTAAAAAAAATAATACTTTTAATATATTCTTTTAGATGAGACCCACCTAAAAAACAAAATTCTACAAATGTCCACATGCGGCGAACCGTATCCCTCGAAACGTTTTACTTGTTTCTTTCATTTATTTTTAGGCTTTTATCACTTGACGCCAATTTGGAAATCATAATCATATTCTCTTAATGGATAGATTTAAATTTTCTAATTACGATCATCCATATAATAATTTAATCTTATTATATCATGAACGTTAATACATTAAAAATTTATTAAATAAATAATAATTGAATTAAATATATTTTTTATTTATTATTTGATGGTAGTATGTCACTTTTGTTTTTGTTGTATCGGAAAATTATTCCTTACCGTTGAGATTGGTTGAAAAATGTCTAAGGCTAAGCCAAACACAAAAAAAATCATCTTATATGATCATCGAATCTTAGTTGTAAAATTGTTCTTATTTTCGATTAAGATGACTCTATATTTCACGAAATTTAGTGTAAGTTAGTGCATATTTGTAAAATAGTTTTTTTTTTTTAATTGCAAGTTTTTTTCAACTTTTTTGGCATTTGGTTCCATTTTAATTAAAGTTTTCCAGGATTAAACTAGCAAAATCTTAAAATTTAGGTTTTTGAAAATAGAATTTGAAAATTCTCTATTTTTATTTTTAAAAAAGAGAGTTAAATTTTCTATAATATCATTATTTAATTTAATAATATTATCTCTTGTATCTTAAAAACACTTGTATTGAATCCATAAATCTAATATATTAAATTGTAATATATTTGGTGTGAAGTGAGATAGACCATGATGATGGAATGAGGTTGAAGTTTGTGAAAGGCAAAAGGCACCTCTTTTTTGTAAATAGGGATTTTTTTTTTTAAAAACAAAAAATACTTTTATTCGATTCTTTTCGAAATCTATTCAAGGGTTTATATTCAGAGTTTAATTATTGATCGTCTAACAGTCCACGTTAAGATTTCACTATTAGAACGAGAGCTTGACACCGAGAGCGAGTGAAAATTGTGAGGGGATATTTTTATCATGAGATCCCATCGTAAAAAAAATTTCTACAAATATCCACATGAGGCGAACCGTACTCTTCTAGTTCATTTAATTTTCGGCTTTTATCAATTGACGCCAATTTGGATATTCTATTAATAGATGGATTTAAATTTTTTAATTACAATCATCCATTTAATAATTTAATTGTATTATATCATTAACGTTAATACATTAAAAATTTATTAAATAAATAATAATTGAATTAAATAGATTTTTTATTTATTATTTGATAGTAGCACATCACTATTGTCTTTGTTGTATCGGAAAATTATTCCTTAACGTTGAGATTGGTTGAAAAATGTCTAAGGCTAAGCCAAACACACAAAATCATCGAATCTTAGTGGTAAAATTGTTCTTATTTGCGATTAAGAGGACTCTGTATTTCACGAAATTTATAGTGTAAGTTAGTGCAAAAAGAGTATTTTTATTAGCAAAAGTTGTTTTCAAATTTTTTCGGTATTTGGTTCCATTTTAATTAAAGTTTTTCGGATTAAAAATATATATTTTGTCTTTATTAGCAAAATCTTAAAATTTAGGTTTTTGAAAGTAGAATTTGAAAATTTTTTATTTTTATTTTTAAAAAAGAGAGTTAAATTTTCTATAATATCATTATTTAATTTAACAATATTATTTCATTTATTTTATAACATAATTTTAAAAAATTTATCCAATAGAATAATTTTATAATTTTTAGTAAAAATTCTCACTCACAACTAAACACTTAATTTTTTTTTTTTTTAAATCAAAAACTCTATACCTAAAAACTCTACTTGAAAAGTTATATAATATGGACATAAATTTAAATTTTAAAGCTGGTTGGATTGTTTCTTTGACCCTCCCACACGAAGCTTTACATTATTTGGCATGTTTTATAATTTAGGCTTACTACCATTGCTATTTTCAAATAGATTAATAATAATAATAATAATAATAATAATATCTATTGAGGATTTAAAATGATGATATAGACAGTTTCTTTCTTTAATTTGAATAAAATTGTAACCAATGTAAAAGACATACAAAGATAAATAAAACTCAAATACACCCCCAGATGTCCCTTTCGTCACTATTGTTTTCTTTATGTCAAAGACAAAAACATCATTTTGTTCATTTTTTTTTTTTTTTGGATAAGATCGAGTACAAAAACCTTGACCGCACAAGCCTGGGCCGAGCCTACGTCATTTCTAGAATATTCTGTTGGAGTTGGTGTTTGTAGTGTCAATCCGAAAAATATTTATTATATTATATTTTATTATTTATTAATAAAATCATTATATTTTAATTTTAATTTTGTAATGATAATTATTATTGTGTCATTATCTCTTAGTGCATATTGATTTAATAAATATTCATATATATATATATATATATATATATATATAATATATATATATATACTAGTTTGTGCCCGTACCTACGGCACGGTGTTACAAAATTTATAGAGAGATTAAGATTCTGTTATTTAATTTATTTATAATGAAATGATTTTATTATTTAATTTATTTGATAGTTTTCATTTTCCATTTTTATAGAGATTCTATAATGGAAGGATTCTTTATCAGCCATTAGATTATAATGAAATGATCTGAGCCGCCAATTAAGCCACATAAAGATAGCCTTTGGATACATTATCTCTCTTAATCCTAACCATTGGTTGCCTTCTCTTTCCTCCCACACCATTATGCTTTATAATATATATATATTTATATGCTGAGAATGACATCAACCTTAGAATAGTCACGTAATAATATTGGACACTGGGTGTGGTACGACATTGAGATAATATTGCTATTATAAACTATTTTTAAAGTATATATTCATACTCGTTGGTTTTGGAATATGGTCGAATTCCCATAACCTAGAAGGCTAGCACTTGTCGTATATTGGAACTGAAGTTGCAATGGTCTAACTCAATGGATCATGAGCAAGAGAAGCTCGTATAGATATGTGGGTATTCGTTGGAGCGAATACTGAATGACTTATGGATAATTCCTAATAGTTGATAGTACACACCACTGTCAATAAGAATCTCATCGAGTCGAATAACATATGTGATCCTTTGACTATATGATATCATTAATTTTGTGTGTGATCCTCCACACTTTGATGTCATGTATGTTAGAGACCTTTTACGGTATGATCGCTAGATGTTCGTTGGGTGTGGATCGATACACTCATTAATCGATGCGTATCAAGATAGGATTCGTCGACATATATGTGTACCATAAGGGGTTTAGGTATCCATGTTTATGAGTCACAATTCTTACGATTTTGGCCAAAGCCGATCACTTAAGATTGATCGCATATATATTAGAAATAGTGTTTTAATTAGTTGTAAAGAATCGTAGACATGTCGACATCATGAGATGTACGTCTTGGAAACTTGACGGTATAATTTATGTTTCCTAAGCACAACTCGAATAGTGTACGATAAAAAAATTATTAAACATATGTGATGACCTCGACTTGTATAGTTCGGAAAGGTCGTTCTTATTTTTCGCAATTTTGGTGGTGGCCGAATTGCATAAATATGAACTAGGGTCATATGACGAACGTGTCTGAACTTAGAGAGTCTCACACTATGAAGTTTACTAGTTGAGCACTCGGGTAGCCAATTATTTTTAATAATAAATAATATTTGATATTATAACTATCAATCAAAAAAATTAAGTGTTATTTGACAACATTAATTATTTACTAGATCAATTGAGATTAATTAGATTAATCCAAATTTATAATCGTATAAGGGTTTTGTTGTAATTTCATAAATATCTCAATAATTGTAAGATATTTTGGTAATTACAAAATATATAATAATAGATGTATATCACTTGATTAATTTGATTAATCAAGTAGTTAGACAAAAATGATAAGATTACACCTAATATGCATATTTAGACAAATTGGATTAATAAGCCCACCTAAAAATTGATTAAATTTTCTATTAATTAAAAATTAAAAGCTTGATTATAAAAGACAAGTTTGAGTATTTTTTATAAAGCAAGAAGTTAACCTAAAGATTTGTGAGAGAAGTTTTGGAAGTTCTCTATAATTTTCAACAAATAGAAGAAGATTAGATCTTTCATCCAAGCTTACTAGGTAAATTTGATCTTATATAATAAACTATGTTTTTCATTAGTGATTTGGACGTTGACATGGGATGATCGCGCAAGACGATGACATGGACGTTGAAAGAGCCATCTATTACATCAGCAGACAATTGTTGAAGTATGAATGTAATTATTCTCCAATGGAGAAATTATGTTTGGCTTTATATTTTACATGTACAAAATTACGAGCCTACCTTAGGCCGACTACAGTGTACTTGATTACTAAAATTAATATAATAAAGTACATGTTTTCTCATCCTATCTTGCATCAAAGAGCTGGTTTCTGGTCATTATCATTGTCAGAATTCGATATACGACATGAACCTCAAAATGCTGTAAAAAATCAGGCCTTGGCATATTTCTTAGCCGATCACCCATGTTTAAGTACCATTAGAGAAATGGAAATGGAATTAGATGAATGCAGTTTGAAACCATGGACGATGTATTTTGATGGATCTAGCACGATGAAAGGACCATGGATAGGAATAGTTTTAGTCAGTCCATTGGGAGAATCATTCCTTTTCATAATCAGGTTGGACGAATATTGCACCAACAACCAAGCCGAGTACGGGGCCTTGATATTTGGGTTAGAATTACTCCTCAATATGGGAGTAACACACATGTCCATTAGAGGAGACTCACAACTAGTAATCCAACAGGTAACATGAGCCTTTAAATGCCAGAGCCCATCAGTCATGGCACTATCAGATGTAGCCAAAGAGCTGTTAGATCAATTTGACTATGCGGAGCTAGAACATGATCATAGGGCGAAGAACGAAGTGGCCCCCAAGCAGCCTCCGGATATAAATAAACAAACATAGATGCTACATCTGGGCGAAGAATGAAAAATTAGGATGATTCCTCCACCCTGGGTTGTAGGTGTTGGAATATGGATTGTTCATTTGTCTGTTGAAATTGTTGACATAATTCACCGTCTCTTCAAGTTGGTTCGACTCTGGTGCTCCTCCATATGGTGAACTTGTGGATCCAGTGGTAAGAGTCTCCATGAATTTGCATATCTGATCCAGCTTGGAGTTGACTGCTGTATTGGCTCCACTTTCATAAATTCCTGCAATTCTTTGGATCATGCTCATTTCTGTTGGCCACAAGGAATTATTGTTAGCCATTTCTTCGATTAGGTCCCAAGCTTGATCTTCTCCTTTTGCCATCAAAGCTCCTCCAGCAGCAGCATCGATTATGGTTCTCATTATTCCAGAAAGTCCATTATAGAAAGTTTGGACTTGAAGCCATTTTGGAATCTCATGGTGAGGACATTTCCGGAGCAAATCTTTGTACCTTTCCCAAGCTTCATAGAGAGTTTCTGAGTCTTGTTTTACAAAGGATGTGATGTCATTCCTCAGCATTCCAGTTCTGGCTGGTGGAAAGTACTTTGTAAGAAATTTGGTGGCTAAAGTGTTCCAAGTTGTGATGGAACCTGCTGGTAGTGAATGTAGCCAAGCTTTAGCTCTGTCCTTCAAGGAGTATGGGAAAACACGCAGTCTCATTGCTTCTTTAGCTTCTCGGTTGTAATTGAAAGTGCCGCAAACTTCCAGGAAGTTGCTTATGTGGGCATTGGGATCTTCAGTTGCATTTCCCCCAAACTGTACTGACTGCTGAATCATCTGGATGCATGTTTTGATGTCACCTGCATTTGCTGGTAAGGGAGGAAGTACGATACAAGAAATGAGTTTGTCAACCACCGGAATGGTTCTGTCTCGAATGAGAATCGGTGGTGCAACGTTCAAAGGTTCAGGTTCCATGTTGACTAAAGCTTTTTGTCCTTCTCGCCTTTTCATTCTCAACTGTCTGATGGTACTTTCAATTTCTGGGTCAAGCGGTCGGAGTTCAAAGCTTCTAGTTCGTCTCATGAAGTTTCTGAGAACCTAAAACACAAGAAAACAACAACAATAAGTAAAAAGAAATTAGATACAAGTAAATGTATCTAACCTTAAAACTAATAGTGAAAGATAAATAAGTCCCCGGCAGCGGCGCCAAAAACTTGACCGGCGTAAACACACTCGTATAACGCAAACGCACGTATCGTTCAAGTAGTATAAGAATATCGATCCCACGAGGACTTAATATCTAATCTATTAATTTTATGAGGTCAAATGCTTACTAGTATCTAACAAGTTGTTTGATTGATTTGAAATGGTGACGATTCTAAATTTTAAAAACAAGTAAAAAAATTATTCGAAAGTAGGTTTTAAGAAAATTCAATAATAAAAACTATCTAGGGTTGTGATTTCTTCCACTATCATTTAAAAGATGAAGTGGTTATCTTAAAGTTGGGTAATATATTGATTTATTAACCTGGAACACTAAATTATGTGTAAGCCTCTGTCGATGGTCAGACACAAATACCCAGTTTAACCCAATTGAACCATATGTCTATGTCAACCAAATTATCTGGATTCATTAAGTTTAAGTTACAATTATGGCTACCCCCACCCGACATGTATATGTCTATCCTATAAGTAAATCTATTAAAGGGTTATCTATCCTCAAGGAAGATCGTGGGCTATTGAGTCTAAGGTCTTAAACTTAAAATCCCTATGTCTAGTTCATTTTAAGTTTCCCAGTTCAATTTTATTAATGGCCAGTTAATGAAAAAGTATTAACATTAAAACTCAATAAATAAATCTTTATATTACCCAAACTATAATCTAACCCCTTATAAACCGGTGATATTGAAATTCATTACAACCCCAGATATCTAACTTAGTTACGACACATAACTAAGGCCAATAAAAACTTAAAAGTAAAAGACATAAAGTAAAAATGCTGAAAAGTAATTGCAGTAAAGTAAAAGTTGAAAAGTAAATTACAATAAAATAAAATGGTAAGGTAAAAGGAATTACTTTTACTACTACTAATTTAGATATCTCCCATAATATAATATATAAACTTGTGATAACATTACCAACCAGCCATATAGGCGGTAACCTGATTAAGTCAAATTAAGTTCAACAGCCATTAATGCGGTAAAAAGATTTGTCCATGAACCTGCCATATAGGCGGTAAGAAAGTTTAATTACCAACCGACCAATCTGGCGGTATCCTTGATTAGTCAGGTTTAAACCAGCTTAAAATGAATTACCAACCAACCAATCTGGCGGTATCCTTTTTAAGTCAATATTTTAAATAGTGAATATATTATATTTAAGGGAGATTAATCTAAATAGCAATAGTAAAAGAATTACCTTTCACCCTAGCTGGGGAAGTTACCTCCTCATGGTGAATAGTAAAAACTGTAAGAAGTAAGAAAGTAAATTACTATTATTACAAAAAGTAATTAAAATTTAATTACGAAATTAAAATTAAAAGAAACTAGAGAGATAAACTCTCTCTTTACACCAAAGAGATGAGAGAGAATGGTACAACTGAAACTGAAATTTCGCGCTCTATTTATAGGGGTCAGTAGGGGTCCGGCGTCGCGACGCGCGTTTTGTCAACGTGGCACGCTATGGTTCGGTAGTTGAAGATTATGGATAAGGTGATAAGGTGACACGTGGCACGGTGGTTGGGGCTCAATTATTGTGACACGTGGCAGCTTCTGATTGGTCGGCTAGATTCTTATCCGCCACGTGTCAGATAGGGATAAGAGAGCCAATAATTGATGCTTACGTGGCGCTGACGTGGCGACACGTGGCAATTTGACCGTCGGCACCATAGAATCGCGACACGTGGCACTTCCTGATTGGCTGATGATGATGTGGCGGTGAGGTGGCATGTTGACTGGTCAACCTGGTGATGTGGATGATGACGTGTCAATGACGTGGAGTGACACGTGGCGACACGTGGTGATGGTGACTGTCGGCACCGTAGGATGATGACACGTGGCACGACGCATGTTAGCAGATCGGCTGTGATGGTGACACGTGTCACGGCGCACGTTAGCAAAGTCAAACTTTTCTCAGATTCTGACTTGTGGACCCGGCGCACCTTAGGCGTCGCGACGCGCCCAAATTACCAAAATTCCCTTTTTGCCAATTTTCACTGTTTTGCTCCAAATTACCTCCAGTATGTCCTGAAACTTTATTTATCTACAAAATAACACAAAACACATCAAAATATTCAAAAAACTCAAGAAACTATACAAAATATTAAGTTAAATGAGTGGGAAATAGTGATAGATTTACCACTAATCAGAAATCACTTACAATTTCGGGCCGACGAGCAGAACTGGATGGCTCAGTAATAGAAGGTATATGGGTTTCCAGTGGCAACACCGATTCTTCCCTAGGAGATTGGAATGAGTGAGTGGGAGACGATGGCCGTTCAGAAGCAGCAGATGGTTGAGTTAAAGAAACAAAAGCTGCCGGCCGAAGAGTTGGAGACTGATGAGTCGAAGATGACGGCTGATCAAACGAAGAAAGTTCATGCGCCAAAGGTACAAGAGACATCGCCCGAGGAGGAGAGGGCAGAAGAGCCGAGGACGACAGCTGTCCGCAGGCCAAAATTGGTTGCGCCGATGGGCCCGGAGATGCTGCCTGTGGCGATGATTGTTGCGGTGCGGTTGTAGGCTGAACATCTGTAGGAGAATCAGAATTGGAAGAATTAGAAATATAAACAACCTCTCATTCTTCATAAATGCGATGAAGTACATCGTCTTTGTACATAGACCGAGCCTCCTAGTAACTCCAATTCGGCCAAACTAAAAAGGCTGTCTACATCCCTATAACTTCCCCTAAGCCATGTGGCAGCCATTCTGCGTACCAAGGGGTAAAGCCGTTTGAGATGACGCCAAAGTGGCCCATCATATAAGGTGCCTTCATTCTTATATCACCACATGAACGAACCTGGATCAAAGTCATCATATAATATGAAATGGACCGCAGCTGTAGATAACCACAAACAAAGTGGCCGTTTGTTTTTGCTCTTTACAGACTATTTAGGATTACTAATTTCATATTTAAATCCTCTTGGTATAACACTTATACACTAAGTCTGAAAGTACATTTACTATCAAATGACAGACATGATAATATATGATATGCGACTTTAAAATTAATATTTTAATAAATGAACAACTGCATCGTTTAACACTTAAAACAAAATCCTTTTTACATATTACATTTTGCTCTTGGGCATAAATCCCAACAACCCGAAAGATAACTTCCCACTACCAAAGATTGATCAGTTGGTAGACGCGACAGCGGGCTATGAGCTACTGAGCTTCA